>WIXP02000181.1:0-11845 GCA_009739505.2 Apolygus lucorum
TCAGTCTCAGTTTAGTTCTCGTTGAGGTGAGAACTCGGTCTCGAGTAGTGCTAACGTTCGATAAAACAATTGTGATCGCGGGACATTGAACTGCCGCGTCGGCACTGGCCGAATAGGAATATCCTCGTTACGATGAACTCCGATGCTACGTGTATAACGGCTTCATCTATGGAGGAATACTCCCAACTGATGGTAAGGCGTATTGGTAACATTGAACAGAGTATTACTCAATTTTGCCTCAATAAAGATAATAAAATAGGAAAGCAGGAGGCGGCTCAAATTACGGCTTATGTTAAGCAAATAGTCTCTAGTGCACATGACCTTGCGCTGCAATTGAACTTGACACAAGGGAAGTATGAAGAGGCCAAAAAAGGAAGGGACCTTATTTGTACCACGCTAGAATCCAATACGTTGAACATTTTGGATCTGGTGTCCAAAGGTGTTGAACATAAGACTGAGCGGCCAACTTTTGCGACCATTTTGAAGTCGAAAGTGATGGAAAAGCCGCTTCTAACAGATAATAGTGTTGTTGTGTTCCCAGTTGACAAGAACAGCACAAAAAAAACCGGAGGAAATTCAAGCCGATCTGAGTAATGTTTGGAATCCAGTTTCTGAGGGGATTAAAATAGCTCACACTAGAAAATTGGGTAATAAAGGTCTTTTAATCCGTACTGCTGGAAAACAGGATCTTAATGCCATATTGGACTGCCCAAAATTTAGTGAAATCGGTCTACATGTCTCAAAACCACGGAAGCGATTGCCGAGGCTTGCGCTCTATGGGGTGCAATCAAGTCTGACAGAGGAAAACATCAGGGAAAGTTTGGTGAAACTAAACAATCTTGATGCCGAAGAAGTTGGAGATCAGCTGAATTTCATATTCAAATTCGGCAGAAGAGAGCAATTGACCACTAACCATGTGATTGAGGTTTCGCCTGACCTTCGCAAGAAGTTACTCGAGAGGCGAAGAATCTTCCTTGGATGGAGCTGTTGCCATGTCGAGGACTTTATTCGAGTTTCGAGATGCTTCAAGTGTAACGGTTTCGGCCATGTGGAGAAATTTTGTAAAATTGAACATCAAAATTGTGGTCATTGTGCTGGTAATCATGATTTCAAGGAGTGCTCTAAGAAAAACGAAACACCGTGCTGTAAGAAGTTTGGAATCCCGCATGATCATCAGGCTAGCGACCGTACTTGCCCTAGCTATCTTAATGCACTTTCTGGTCTAGTGAACAAAACTGATTATGGAATTTAGTGATTTAGGTTATGTTTTGGATACCTTCAATGTGCATAAAACTGAGATATGTGAGTCCATTTCTGAATTGGAAATGAAAATATCGAGTTCACAGGGAATAAATGTTTTATGCCAAAATATTAGGAGTCAGAAGAATAAATTTGATTTATTTAAATGTTTCTTAAGGTCTTTGAAAATACCGATACATATTATAATCTTAACTGAGACTTGGAATACGGATCAATACAACTTTATTTTGCCTGGGTATAGTTTATACGTTAGTAAGCAGCATGTAAATCGTGCAGAGGGTGTCTCCGTATACATACGTAATGATCTGAAAGTTTTAATTATTAATGAAGATATGATTCAAGAGTGTAACTCGGTAAGCGTCACTTTTCTTTTTAAGGGGAATCCAGTTACAGTTGTTGGCATATATAGGTCCCCCGTTAGAAACGTGGTTACTTTCATTGAAAATATTGACGAATTTTTTGCAGGGAAAGGTGATTCTACATTGCACATTGTTTGTGGTGATATTAATATCAATATTAACACCTCGTCTAGATTTGCTTGTGACTATTTGAATGTGATGGCTAAACATGGGTTTTTCTCATTGATTAATGGATTGACTAGAGTCTCCGGTGGTTCTGGATCTTGTATTGATCACATTTTTCAGAAAGGTTTTGATTGTGGAAGGTACTGGTTTGATTTACGAGAGTGATTTTACTGATCATTATACGGTCATGGCAGGTTTATTGCCTTCTGTGAATATTGAGGATAATTGTGACCATCCAAAATTTATTAATTATCTTGATCATATATCTTTGCGTAAATCTTTGGAAGATGAGGGATGGTCTGAACTGTATTGTAAACTAAATGTTGACAAGGCTGTTGGTGTCTTTCTTTCCGTGTTAGAAGGGTATATTAAGTCGTGCTCTGAGTCTAAAAAAATTTCCAATAAAGTTAAAAAAATAAAGTTGTGGATAACAAAAGGCATAGTGGTTTCAATACGAAATAGGGATAGACTGAAACTAAAAGTAAAACGAAATCCTTCTAACAGTGTTCTGAGAGCTCATTATAATTCCTATAGAAATCTGTTGAATTCTATAATCAAAAAGGCAAAATATTCTTATTTTCGACGGTTGATCGAAGAGGCAAATGGAGATCCAAAAGTAATTTGGGATACCATAAAAACAGCAGCCTATAAGCACTCAGATAGGAAAACTATTATACCGGCAATTAAAGATGAAAGTGGATGTGAAATCACAAATAAATCTGAAATTCCTGTGGTCTTCAATAGATTCTTTGCACAGGTTGGTGGTAGGATTTTGAGCGAGATTAATATCCCTCCTAATGTATCTTTTGACGATGTAAAAGATAGATTAAATAAGTTTATTCCTACTAACTCACTGTTTTTGAGGCCAGTTTCTTCAACTGAAGTGTTGAATTATTTGAAAAAAATTAAGCCTTCATGTTCTTTTGTAGCTAAAGGAATTTCGAATGGGGTTTTATTGTCAGTTTCGGATTTGATTGCTGAACCGCTGGCTTTCATTTTCAATTTGGTTTTTACGACTGGAACCTATCCGGATAAGTTTAAGTCAACTGTTGTGATTCCGCTATTTAAGGCAGGTGATAAAAGAGAGCTGAATAACTATGGACCTATTGCTCTAACGTTGACTCTATCAAAAACAACTGTTCAAAATGCATTGCTGAAAATTTTACTTAATAAACCTCACAGGTACCCCACTGCTAAACTTTTTTCCGAATTCAATGTATTATCTATAAAAAATGTATTTCGGCTTCAGTCTTGCATTCTTGTTTACAAAACGGGCATCAGGTCTGAGCATGCATGTAACATTGCTTTTAGCAGAACTGCTTCGGCTTTCAATATATCATTGCCTCGTTGCCGTACTGAATTTTATCGAAGAAATTCTTACATTACCGCGGTGAACTTTTTTTATCAGCACAAAATTGATCTAACTAATTTCCATAGTATATTTAGATTAAAAAAATATTTATCGGTTATTTTATCGAGTGTGTTGTAGACGGTAGGTACCTACGTTTAGTTTTTAAATTTATTATTTTATAGGGAGGAAACTTAAATACTTTTGTTAATTTCATTTCAACATTTTGACTAAAATTGTAATTTACCGAGACTCCGCCAGGGGACACAAGTTCGTAAGAACTTAAGCCTTGGTGGGCAAGGTGTGTAATTGATTTATTATTTCTATTTCATTTTATGTCCTTGTATAACTGTCCTATTATTTGTATCTGTTTTGTATTTGCCAAATAAATAAATAAATAAATAAATAAATCTATATACTAATCTGTAACATCCCTGAAAACTTCATTGAAATCGGATTGAAAATGTGGGAAGTTCTGGCTGTTACAAGGAATTCACGTTTGCGCATGCACAGTCGCTTCTATAAGTCCAGGGATGATGATTTTCATAGGGGACCATCTACAACCTAATCCGCATAATCCCTGAAAATTCATCGAAATCGGGTAGAAAATGTGGAAGTTATGACCGTTACAAGGAAATTCACGTTTGCGCATGCGCAGTCGCTTCTATAAGTCCAGGGATGATGATTTTCATAGGGGGCCGTCTACACACCAACCCGCACGATCCCTGAAAATTTCATAGAAATCGGACAATAACTTCGTACAGTTATGCGCGTTACAAGGAATTCATGACAGACGGACGGACAGACAGACAGACCGAACCTGCGACCCCTGGGGTACAGTTGAAGTTACGGCTGTTACAAGGAATTTACGTTTGCGCATGCGCAGTCGCTTCTATCAGTCCGGGGATGATGATTTTCATAGGGGACTATCTAGAACCTAATCCACATAATCCCTGAAAATTTCATTGAAATCGGGTGGAAAATGTGGAAGTTATGGTACATACAGTTATGGTACAGTTACGGTACATGGAAATTCACGTTTGCGCATGCGCAGTGGCTACTATCAGTCCGAAGGTGATGATTTTCATAGGGGATCATCTAAATACTAATCTGTAACATCCCTGAAAATTTCATTGAAATCGGATGAAAAATGTAGAAGTTATGGCCGTTACAAGGAATTCACGTTTGCACATGCACAGTCGCTTCTATCAGTCCGGGGATGATGATTTTCATAGGGTACCGTCTACACACCAACCCGCACAATCCCTAAAAATTTCATAGAAATCGGACAATAACTTCGTATAGTTATGCGCGTTACAAGGAATTCATGACAGACAGACACGCTATCCTCGCTTTTTTCTATTTTTGCTTCCGAGTCTACCAAGGTAGCGGAAGCTTTGTTTTCACTTTTCAAGGACGAAAAAAAAAGTTCTCCAAAATCAAAATTTCCACTCGCGTTTTGCGTTTTAGACCTTTCTGAACAATTTTGGTTCCGTGTCTGTCTGTCTGTACCTTGGTAGACTCGGAAGCAAAAATAGAAAAAGCGAGATAGAAAAAATTAGGTTTCCTCTGTTTTGTTTGATAACTTTTCTCTTAGAAAACACGATTTCGTCTTCCCAATGGGCAACACTGGGAGGATACGGCTATCCGTACAGCCCAATCAGCGAGCGTTCCCGCTGCACGTCTGTTTTCCCCGGTTAGTTTTGAAATTAAAAATTTTGACTCTCTCCCAAAAATAACAGGAGACTTATTTTCCGAAATCAGTCCGATTTTCATCTATCCCACACCATTAACTATTCAGGAAAAATGCAAACAGAAATCGGTGAAATTCCTCATTGTTCAGAAAGGTCTAAAACGCGTCTAAAACGCGAGTGAAAATTTTGATTTTGGAGAACTTTTTGCTTCCGAGTCTACCAAGGTAGCGGAAGCTTTGTTTTCACTTTGCAAGGACGAAAAAAAAAGTTCTCCAAATTCTCCAAACCTTACTGAACAATTTTGGTTTCAGTGTCTGTGTGTCTGTGTGTCTGTCTGTCTGTCTGTCTGACTGTCTGTCATGAATTCCTTGTAACGCGCATAACTATACGAAGTTATTGTCCGATTTCAATGAAATTTTCAGGGATTGTGCGGGTTGGTGTGTAGACAGTTCCCTATGAAAATCATCATCCCCGGACTGATAGAAGCGACTGCGCATGCGCAAACGTGAATTCCTTGTAACGGCCATAACTTCCACATTTTCCATCCGATTTCAATGAAATTTTCAGGAATTGTGCGGGTTGGTGTGTAGACGGTCCCCTATGAAAATCATCATCCCCGGACTGATAGAAGCGACTGCGCATGCGCAAACGTTGAATTCCTTGTAACGGCCCATAACTTCCCACATTTTCCATCCGATTTCAATGAAATTTTCAGGGGATTATGCGGATTAGGTGTGTAGATGGTCCCCAATGAAGATCACCACCTTCGGACTGATAGTAGTTACTGCGCATGCGCAAACGTGAATTTTCCTGGGAACGTCCATAATTTCTACATTTGCTATCCGATTTCAAGAAATTTTCAGGGATGTTACAGATTAGTATTTAGATGGTCCCCTATGAAAATCACCACCTTCGGACTGATAGTAGCCACTGCACATGCGCAAACGTGAATTCCTTGTAACGGTCATAACTTTTACATTTTCCGTACGATTTCAATGAAATTTTCAGGGATGTTACAGATTAACTTGTTTTGATGTTTTGAGATTAAACTACTATGCATCGGATCATCTATACAATCGGGTTATGGATCGAGGAAGCTATGTGCCACACCCACTTGGCAGACGTTTTTTTTCGTCCTTGAAAAGTGAAAACAAAGCTTCCGCTACCTTGGTTAGACTCGGAAGCAAAAGTTATACAAACTAGCTAGAAAGAACTACCTAAGTAATTGAGTTTATCATGAATTACCCTACTTGATAATTAGAATTTATTTTAGACAAATCTGATTTTGGGCAGATTAAATCGTTCGGTACTAGATCAAATTAGGGATCAATCCAATCTCCTATCCATATAGGTAGATAGGCGACCTATCACCTCTATCGGCGATGTTATCAGTTCTCTTTTCGTTCTTGTCTGCACATTTTGGTTGAATTTTTGGAAAAGATCAGCAGACTCGAAGCGTCTTGTTTTCCTACTGTTGGGGAGCGCACCAATGATTATCAAGAACGTAGTGGTACCACTGATTTGTTTCACGGTGGCACAAAAGAATAATTCAAGAAAATCCAAAGGTTTATTGTGAATTTTTCCTCAATTTTAAACAAACAACAACATTGGGTAAAATTAGTAAGCTAGTAAGTAAAGTAAGTAAAGTAAACAACCATTTCAGGTTGGGTTTTCGTCCGAATGCCATTCCTGTCGTCGCGGACGTCATCAGCTGTCTTCCAAAGGGAAGATCAGAATTTGTTCTGATGATTTCGCTCATGGCTTCCCATTGCCTCACCGCCATGGGTTATGACGAGGGGGACGATGAGAGCCCCGGGCGCCGAAAAACGCACGCTCCCGGCGATGAGCCTTGAACCCCACGACAACCCGCAGAAGTTGGTCCAAAGTCAACCGCCAAACATCGACGCCTCAACTACCGTAGCCACACCGGACCCCCGGTAAAATTAGTAAGCTATGAAGGAACATAATTATTGAAATATCGGATATTTTGTGAATATTATCGCCCCCCTTCCCTATGCTAATTTTAATATTCTGGTGAATAGTGAGCAATTCGAAAGATTTCTGAGTCGAACAAGAAAAGAAACAAGCAAATCGTTTGGAAATTGAGGCCTGGACAGAGTACACAACAATATGCCCAAAAATGTAAGTTTGGAGAATATACCCCCCCTCCTCACTACCACCCCTAACAGGCAAAATTCGAAATTCTGGCGGCTTAGTTGTAATGGTGAATTTTTCTTCTACACTACGATGGCCGAGAGAGGTTATTATTTTGATTTTAAAATTCGCCACTACAATGCCTCTGCGCTTATACTAGGAGTATCCGAATTTTCACTTACCGTGATTTCTATGAGCAGTGGAACGAGTCAGCAGAAAACGACGAGGATGGTGTTGAATAGGTATTCCTTCGGGGATTACCGAAAAACGCCTATCTTTGTCCAACTGGAGATTTAGTAAGTATTTTTCCTCTAAGACCTCTTTTACCTTTCCCGTTATTGTGTAATAATTTGTACCTTTATATTTATTAACTTTTCTTTCTGTTTCAGGTTCTTCAAGATTTCAGCAAGTCCAAGGTAAGTACTTTCAAGTTTGTTCTACGTAAATGACTCTACTCTGGTTCTCACTACGATTCTTCAGGTAAGTATTCTCAGGTAAGTATTTATTATTACTCTGTTTTGCACCAGGAAATTGATCAGGGATGTACCAATAACAACCACAGTTTATGCAACAAAAGAAGAATCCTGTTTAATTATCAGGTAAGTGTTCATTCATAAAAATAATAAAAGGAACAGTTTGACTTGGGACTAAGATAACCCTTACTAATGATCAAATATTGACTTCAAACAACTGAGGGCCCTGATGGGGATAACCTCCAAGCTTACAAGCCACGTGGTGTTTCGAAACATGAAAATAGGGAGCGTGAACATGAGCACATGGTGTTACGAAACATGAAAAGCGAACACGTGGTGTTTCGAAACACGAAAAGTATAACAAGTCCTAGGGACGAAAGAAAATCAATATGAATCAAAATACCTAGGAGGAACGTTAGAAAAGAGTGTTTACAAAAATATTCAATTTACCAATACTGGGCTTTTATGGGAGAATCCGTTGGGTGTGGTCCTTTTTCGAATGCGAGGGGTCGGCCGTTGGTTACTTGAAGCTTCAGGAGGGCGAAATCGTTCACTGAACAGTTCTAAGGGTCAAACTTCGGGCTTTCAAACAAATGTTCAATCAATTGGCGTTAATGTTCAAATTCACTGAGGTCACACAGACTTTTTCACACAGAGTTTTCACACAGACTTGTCACACAGACTTTTCACACAGAGTTGGGTGGTGAGTGGCTCGATCAAGACACGACTGAGGTGCCGCAGTCGCGCTTTCCCCAGCCGTGCCCCTCCCTCACGTGACCTCCCCACCCCCTTATTTTGCAGCGCCAGTCCGTCCGGGTGCTGCCATCCTGGCGGGGCGCCTGCAACCTCCACTTCCATGCCCTCTGTTTCGCATGGAAGGCCCCTTTTGAGCCTCAACTTCGGGATGGGTGGAGGCGGCAATTCTTGTGACGGCCCGTCACATTGTGCACAACTAGATAAGTTTCCACGTCGAACAAAAAAAGAATCACGAAATCGGTTGAAAACTAAGGCCTCTGCAGAATACACAAGATTTTGTCACACACAGAGCTACATACATACACACACACAATGGTTTTTTCGCGGATTTGGATTCAGAATGGTCCAATACGGATTAGTGTGTGGTTATTTTTTTTTCTGTTGAGTGTTGTCCAACTTTACCCCAGATTAATCGCAAAAGGACGCGCAATCTTACCGTGGAAAGTTCCAAAAAACACTGCAAATTATTACACAAAGCTTTATTATTTTTCTATATAGATCACTCGTCTGCAAAGAACACGGCTTTGCCATACCATAGATACTACCTACCTTTCACATGCTTACTTGACAATCAAGTTTATTTGGAAGAAATAAACGCTTCACACTCAGTTTGAAGAAACAGGGGTTGAGGTTGCTATAATTATTAGGAAATTCGATTACTGGTTGCTAAGGACGCAAACTATGAGTACAACTCGAAGAAACGAACAACGATCGCAATTTGATCAGCTAAATTTGAACGGGAATAGGCCACTCTTGCGATTCACACTCGTGTTTCTGATTTATCGTAAGTCCGACCCTTAGGTTCTCGTAGGGAGCGAACGGTTTGTCCTACAGAGCTCCGGCTGGTCTGTAAAAATTCAATACCTGCTATTTAGAATGCATAGGGATGATTTCGTTCACGAAAAATCTGAAAATTTCTGGCTAACAATTCGTATTTTCTGTACTAGTCATTATGCACATTTTGGCAAAAAAAACTTAAATTTTGAGGTACAATTACTGAAGTTATCGTCCGGAGTGATACTAAAAATATATTACATTGTAATGACGGAGGTAGAGAATGTCATTTATATGGGTAGTTGTATAATTACCTACATAATACCTATATGATTTTTGGAAAAACTTCAGGAATCGTTTTATATTGTTCAAAAACGGATTTTAGTGAAGAAAAAATGTTTTTTCGGAAAAGTCCTTTGCCAAAAATTTTGAGTCTATAGCAATACTTGATTTTCTTCGAGAATTAGGTAAGCTAATTAAAATATCCAACATCAAAAAGTGGTGAATTGGACGAAAACTAGGTATTATTGGAATAGAAAATTCCTTAAAATCTTCCGTATTAATTCATTTTATGTTTAGAATACCAAATACAATAAATTATAGCTAGGTAGGACCACTTGCTGTTGAAGTGTCCACTGCGAAATGCGAACGGACAACTGTCAGGGTATGTATTCATGAAAGTTCGGAAAATATGCTTGCAAAAGTAGTGAGGAACCAAAATAGGTACACAAGTTTTTTTAATCATTCAGAAACGCCTAAAACCCTAAATCAATAGAACAGCGCGTTTGGCTTTTTCCAAAGTTTTTACCTGGCTTCAACTAATGACCTTCCATTTCACTAAGTCATCGAGCGATTACTTCAAAATGTTAAATCATTCAAAAATTAAATCAATTTGTTATTTCTAAAAAGCGATGCATTCCTAAATTTTTCCCGTGATTAGGAAAATGTGGTTAAAAACCCAGTAGATACCAATCAAAAAAGATAATATTATCTCAATCAGGAATGCAGTCGACTTGTTTAGACGATGAAACATTCTTCTTGACATTCTGAATAATTTAAGTGTAGTAGGAGCTTGTGTTGCTTTAAATGTTTCACACGAAAAGCCTGAAGCTTTTAGGGACAATATAAGGTCTTAGATAGGAGAAAATGAACACTTATAGTCTTGGCGATCCATAAAAGCTTTTATGCATTACGATGAATAGCCCCAGACAGCCGGAGAGGAAAACGATGTAATATGAGAACAATAAAGGGTATCAGGAGAGCTCCCCTCCCATTCTCTCTCGTCAGGAGACGCGAACGGCGCCAAAACATTTCCGTTGCTTTTGCTTCACACATTGCAGAAACAAAGTCTTGAATATCAGCGATAAGTGAATTTTCTACGGAAACTTCTTTCTCTGGTCTAAGTTAGGAAAATCGTTACAAAATTGACTACCTAGTAGGTACGAATGATGTTTTTTCATAGTAAATTGTCATACATCAACCTCGTTGATAATATTGCTGATTGTTAATAACAACCGAAAGTACATTACTGACCACCAGGAAAAAGAAGGTCTCTCAGATTTAAGTGTCACGCGAAATCTTATGCTTTCAAATCTCCATTAAGTTTTGTTAAAAAAAAAAACAAAGTTCTTCTTAATCAAAATTTCAACCTGCAGTTCAGGTTTCAGACCTTTCTGAACAATGTTGGTTTGGGAAATGTTGAGTGGGTCCCGAGTACCATCAATTAGGCGAGGTGGGTCCGAAGCCTCTTGCGGGTACATTTAAGTGGGTCCCATAGGCGGAGACAATTAGCGGTATACCCAGGGGACTGACTTAATCCACACCGTACTTGGAGCAGAAAAATAGCAGTCTGACTGCTCATTAGGTAAAATGAAAAATAGGTACAAGGAAATGTAGCACTCGTCGTCATGACTTACATGAAGAAATGAAGATTTAAGAGTCCCGTCTCTAAAATCCTTATGAAATGTTTAGCAGAAGATTAGTTTGCGAATGATAACTCACCATGGGACCCACCTCAATCATCACAATTTGGGCGCCTAGGACCCACCTCACCGGCCATCGCTTGTTTAGTTTCCGGCAGGACCCACCTCAGCGACAGCCTTCGGTTTCGTGTCCATAATTCCACGTTACGAGCAAAACGGTATATTAATGTCCGGCTTCAAATTTAGAGGTTTTTTGAATTTAGCTATATACTTTCTCTTCAATTTCGTAGAATTAATCCTCTCCGCTGCGCCAACGTAAAATCCAATCTCTCAAACATGGAGAGTGGTGAGGTGGTGACGTAATGGTCTTTCCGTAAGTATTCATTTTGTCGCTATTGAACTATTGGTAGCTTCAGTTCATGAGCACACCTACACTGGTTACTTGCGTTACAACATCTACTGAATACAGTTTGATTTCGATTATAATTTCAGGGATTGTGCTGATCGGGACTTAGAATGGTTGCGTACCTATCAGTGCACACCGGATTGGAGGTGTCCTTTGCGCAAACGTAAAATCCATCAAACTTCATTCTAACACTTAGTAGGAACTTATTTGTCCGATCTGGCTCGAACTCAGAGGATGCTCGAGGAGTCACTTTCAGGCAGGACATCCAAATCAATTATAGGCAGTGCACATGCGCAAACACATACCTAATTCCCACAATTGTTTCCAGACATTATCAAATTCCGATTGCTTTCACAACCTAGCTATGGACACAAGGAGTTGCGTACCACACTCCTCAAAATAAATTATGGTTAGATTGTATAAATTACGTTGCCAACGGAAGAAATGGTCGCGCACAAGCCTACGTGATGTTCCTGAAACACCAATTCTCACTATCTAAAGGATTTTTGCTTACAGTGTGAAGGTTAGTCACGA
>WIXP02000182.1:0-48084 GCA_009739505.2 Apolygus lucorum
ATGAACCGACATTATTACCCTCTAAATTGATAAATTTGTAAAAATCGATAGATTGTTATAGATATACCAGCAATGAACGAATTGAAACGATTTTCAGCTCCTATATTCATTAGTATTGGAGACATGCTCTAGCTGTGGTACCTAATAGGTACTAATGAACCAGCTTATGACGCCTCTAATTTCATAATTTGGTAAAAATTCGATAGATTGTTATAGACTATACCAGCAATGAGACGAATTGAAACGATTTTCAGGCTCCTATATTCATTAGTATTGGAGACATGCTCTAGCTGTGGTACCAAATACGTAATAATGAAACCGACATTATGACGCTCTAAATTGATAAATTTGGTAAAAATTCGATAGATTGTTATAGATATACCAGCAATGAGACGAATTGAAACGATTTTCAGGCTCCTATATTCATTAGTATTGGAGACATGCTCTAGCTGTGGTACCAAATACGTAATAATGAACCGACATTATGACGCCTCTAAATTGCTAAATTTGGTAAAAATTCGATAGATTGTTATAGATATACCAGCAATGAGACGAATTGAAACGATTTCAGGCTCCTATATTCATTAGTATTGGAGACATGCTCTAGCTGTGGTACCAAATACGTAATAATGAACCGACATTATGACGCCTCTAAATTGATAAATTTGGTAAAAATTCGATAGATTGTTATAGATATACCAGCAATGAGACGAATTGAAACGATTTTCAGGCTCCTATATTCATTAGTATTGGAGACATGCTCTAGCTGTGGTACCTAATAGGTACTAATGAACCGACATCATTACGCCTCTAAATTCATAAATTTGGTAAAAATTCGATAGATTGTTATAGATATACCAGCAATGAGACGAATTGAAACGATTTTCAGGCTCCTATATTCATTAGTATTGGAGACATGCTCTAGCTGTGGTACCAAATACGTAATAATGAACCGACATTATGACGCCTCTAAATTGATAAATTTGGTAAAAATTCGATAGATTGTTATAGATATACCAGCAATGAGACGAATTGAAACGATTTTCAGGCTCCTATATTCATTAGTATTGGAGACATGCTCTAGCTGTGGTACCAAATACGTAATATGAACCGACATTATGACGCCTCTAAATTGATAAATTTGGTGAAAAATTCGATAGATTGTTATAGATATACCAGCAATGAGACGAATTGAAACGATTTCAGGCTCCTATATTCCTTAGTATTGGAGACATGCTCTAGCTGTGGTACCAAATACGTAAAATGAACCGACATTATGACGCCTCTAAATTGATAAATTTGGTAAAAATTCGATAGATTGTTATAGATATACAAGCAATGAGACGAATTGAAACGATTTTCAGGCTCCCTATATTCATTAGTATTGGAGACATTGCTCTAGCTGTGGTACCAATACGTAATAATGAACCGACATTATGACGCCTCTAAATTGATAAATTTGGTTAAAAATTCGATAGATTGTTATAGATATACCAGCAATGAGACGAATGTGAAACGATTTTCAGGTCCTATATTCATTAGTATTGGAGACATGCTCTAGCTGTGGTACCAAATACGTAATAATGAACCGACATTATGACGCCTCTACTTGATAAATTTGGTAAAAATTCGATAGATTGTTATAGATATAACAGCAATGAGACGAATTGAAACGATTTTCAGGCTCCTATATTCATTAGTATTGGAGACATGCTCTAGCTGTGGTACCAATACGTATAATGAACCGACATTATGACGCCTCTAAATTGATAAATTTGGTAAAAATTCGATAGATTGTTATAGATATACCAGCAATGAGACGAATTGAAACGATTTTCAGGCTCCTACATTCATTAGTATTGGAGACATGCTCTAGCTGTGGTACCTAATAGGTACTAATGAACCAGCATCATTACGCCTCTAAATTCATAAATTTGGTAAAATTCGATAGATTGTTATAGATATACCAGCAATGAGACGAATTGAAACGATTTTCAGGCTCCTATATTCATTAGTATTGGAGACATGCTCTAGCTGTGGTACCAAATACGTAATAATGAACCGACATTATGACGCCTCTAAATTGATAAATTTGGTAAAAATTCGATAGATTGTTATAGATATACCAGCAATGAGACGAATTGAAACGATTTTCAGGCTCCTATATTCATTAGTATTGGAGACATGCTCTAGCTGTGGTACCAAATACGTAATAATGAACCGACATTATGACGCCTCTAAATTGATAAATTTGGTAAAAATTCGATAGATTGTTATAGATATACCAGCAATGAGACGAATTGAAACGATTTTCAGGCTCCTATATTCATTAGTATTGGAGACATGCTCTAGCTGTGGTACCAAATACGTAATAATGAACCGACATTATGACGCCTCTAAATTGATAAATTTGGTAAAAATTCGATAGATTGTTATAGATATACCAGCAATGAGACGAATTGAAACGATTTTCAGGCTCCTATATTCATTAGTATTGGAGACATGCTCTAGCTGTGGTACCAAATACGTAATAATGAACCGACATTATGACGCCTCTAAATTGATAAATTTGGTAAAAATTCGATAGATTGTTATAGATATACCAGCAATGAGACGAATTGAAACGATTTTCAGGCTCCTATTTCATTAGTATTGGAGACATGCTCTAGCTGTGGTACCTAATAGGTACTAATGAACCAGCATCATTACGCCTCTAAATTCATAAATTTGGTAAAATTCGATAGATTGTTATAGATATACCAGCAATGAGACGAATTGAAACGATTTTCAGGCTCCTATATTCATTAGTATTGGAGACATGCTCTAGCTGTGGTACCAAATACGTAATAATGAACCGACATTATGACGCCTCTAAATTCATAATTTGGTAAAAATTCGATAGATTGTTATAGATATACCAGCAATGAGACGAATTGAAACGATTTTCAGGCTCCTATATTCATTAGTATTGGAGACATGCTCTAGCTGTGGTACCAAATACGTAATAATGAACCGACATTATGACGCCTCTAAATTGATAAATTTGGTAAAAATTCGATAGATTGTTATAGATATACCAGCAATGAGACGAATTGAAACGATTTTCAGGCTCCTATATTCATTAGTATTGGAGACATGCTCTAGCTGTGGTACCAAATACGTAATAATGAACCGACATTATGACGCCTCTAAATTGATAAATTGGTAAAAATTCGATAGATTGTTATAGATATACCAGCAATGAGACGAATTGAAACGATTTTCAGGCTCCTATATTCATTAGTATTGGAGACATGCTCTAGCTGTGGTACCAAATACGTAATAATGAACCGACATTATGACGCCTCTAAATTGATAAATTGGTAAAAATTCGATAGATTGTTATAGATATACCAGCAATGAGACGAATTGAAACGATTTTCAGGCTCCTATATTCATTAGTATTGGAGACATGCTCTAGCTGTGGTACCTAATAGGTACTAATGAACCAGCATCATTACGCCTCTAAATTCATAATTTGGTAAAAATTTCGATAGATTGTTATAGATATACCAGACAATGAGACGAATTGAACCGATTTTCAGGCTCCTATATTCATTAGTATTGGAGACATGCTCTAGCTGTCGGGCACCTAATAGTACTAATGAACCAGACATTCATTACGCCTCTAAATTCATAAATTTGGTAAAAATTCGATAGATTGTATAGATATACCAGCAATGAGACGAATTGAAACGATTTTCAGGCTCCTATATTCATTAGTATTGGGACATGCTCTAGCTGTGGTACCAAATAGTAATAATGAACCGACATTATGACGCCTCTTAATTGCATAAATTTGGTAAAAATTCGATAGATTGTTATAGATATACCAGCAATGAGACGAATTGAAACGATTTTCAGGCTCCTATATCATTAGTATTGGAGACATGCTCTAGCTGTGGTACCAAATACGTAATAATGAACCGAAATTATGACGCCTCTAAATTGATAAATTTGGTAAAAATTCGATAGATTGTTATAGATATACCAGCAATGAGACGAATTGAAACGATTTTCCAGGCTCCTATATTCATTAGTATCTGGAAGACATGCTCTAGCTGTGGTACCATAATAGGTAATAATGAACCAGCATCATTACGCCTCTAAATTCATAAATTTGGTAAAAATTCGATAGATTGTTATAGATATACCAGCAATGAGACGAATTGAAACGATTTTCAGGCTCCTATCTTCATTAGTATTGGAGACATTGCTAGCTGTGGTACCAATACGTAATAATGAACCGACATTATGACGCCTCTAAATGATAAATTTGGTAAACATTCGATAGATTGTTATAGATATACCAGCAATGAGACGAATTGAAACGATTTCAGGCTCCTATATTCATTAGTATGGAGACATGCTCTAGCTGTGGTACCTAATAGGTACTAATGAACCAGCATCATTACGCCTCTAATTGATAAATTTGGTAAAAAATTCGATAGATTGTTATAGATATACAGCAATGAGACGAATTGAAACGATTTTCAGGCTCCTATATTCATAGTATTGGAGACATGCTCTAGCTGTGGTACCAATAGGTACTAATGAACAGCATCATTTACGCCTCTAAATTGATAATTTGGTAAAAATTCGATAGATTGTTATAGATATACCGCAATGAGAAGAATTGAAACGATTTTCAGGCTCCTATATTCATTAGTATTGGAGACATGCTCTAGCTGTGGTACCAAATACGTAATAATGAACCGACATTATGACGCCTCTAAATTGATAAATTTGGTTAAATTCGATAGATTGTTTTATAGATATACAGCAATGAGACGAATTGAACGATTTTCAGGCTCCTATATTCATTAGTATTGGAGACATGCTCTAGCTGTGGGTACCTAATAGTACTAATGAAACCAGCATCATACGCCTCTAATTCATAAATGTGGTAAAAATTCGATAGATTGTTATAGATATACCAGCAATGAGACGAAATTGAAACGATTTTCAGGCTCCTATATTCATTAGTATTGGAGACATGCTCTAGCTGTGGTACCAAATACGTAATAATGAACCGACATTATGACGCCTCTAAATTGATAAATTTGGTAAAATTCGATAGATTGTTATAGATATACCAGCAATGAGACGAATTGAAACGATTTTCAGGCTCCTATATTCATTAGTATTGGAGACATGCTCTAGCTGTGGTACCAAATACGTAATAATGAACCGACATTATGACGCCTCTAAATTGATAAATTTGGTAAAAATTCGATAGATTGTTATAGATATACCAGCAATGAGACGAATTGAAACGATTTTCAGGCTCCTATATTCATTAGTATTGGAGACATGCTCTAGCTGTGGTACCAAATACGTAATAATGAACCGACATTATGACGCCTCTAAATTGATAAATTTGGTAAAAATTCGATAGATTGTTATAGATATACCAGCAATGAGACGAATTGAAACGATTTTCAGGCTCCTATATTCATTAGTATTGGAGACATGCTCTAGCTGTGGTACCTAATAGGTACTAATGAACCAGCATTATTACGCCTCTAAATTGATAAATTTGGTAAAAATTCGATAGATTGTTATAGATATACCAGCAATGAGACGAATTGAAACGATTTTCAGGCTCCTATATTCATTAGTATTGGAGACATGCTCTAGCTGTGGTACCAAATACGTAATAATGAACCGACATTATGACGCCTCTAAATTGATAAATTTGGTAAAAATTCGATAGATTGTTATAGATATACCAGCAATGAGACGAATTGAAACGATTTTCAGGCTCCTATATTCATTAGTATTGGAGGACATGCTCTAGCTGTGGTACCAAATACGTAATAATGAACCGACATTATGACGCCTCTAAATTGATAAATTTGGTAAAATTCGATAGATTGTTATAGATATACCAGCAATGAGACGAATTGAAACGATTTTCAGGCTCCTATATTCATTAGTATTGGAGACATGCTCTAGCTGTGGTACCAAATACGGTAATAATGAACCAGCATATGACGCCTCTAAATTATAAATTTGGTAAAAATTCGATAGATTGTTATAGATATACCAGCAATGAGACGAATTGAAACGATTTTCAGGCTCCTATATTCATTAGTATTGGAGACATGCTCTAGCTGTGGTACCTAATACGTAATAATGAACCGATCATTATGACGCCTCTAAATTGATAAATTTGGTAAAAATTCGATAGATTGTTATAGATATACCAGCAATTGAGACGAATTGAAACGATTTTCAGGCTCCTATATTCATTAGTATTGGAGACATGCTCTAGCTGTGGTACCAAATACGTAATAATGAACCGACATTATGACGCCTCTAAATTGATAAATTTGGTAAAAATTCGATAGATTGTTATAGATATACCAGCAATGAGACGAATTGAAACGATTTTCAGGCTCCTATATCATTAGTATTGGAGACATGCTCTAGCTGTGGTACCAAATACGTAATAATGAACCGACATTATGACGCCTCTAATTGATAAATTTGGTAAAAATTCGATAGATTGTTATAGATATACCAGCAATGAGACGAATTGAAACGATTTTCAGGCTCCTATATTCATTAGTATTGGAGACATGCTCTAGCTGTGGTACCAATAAAGTAATAATGAACCGACATTATGACGCCTCTAAATTGATAAATTTGGTAAAAATTCGATAGATTGTTATAGATATACCAGCAATGAGACGAATTGAAACGATTTTCAGGCTCCTATATTCATTAGTATTGGAGACATGCTCTAGCTGTGGTACCTAATACGTACTAATGAACCGACATATGACGCCTCTAAATTCGATAAATTTGGTAAAAATTCGATAGATTGTTATAGATATACCAGCAATGAGACGAATTGAAACGATTTTCAGGCTCCTATATTCATTAGTATTGGAGACATGCTCTAGCTGTGGTACCAAATACGTAATAATGAACCGACATTATGACGCCTCTAAATTGATAAATTTGGTAAAAATTCGATAGATTGTTATAGATATACCAGCAATGAGACGAATTGAAACGATTTTCAGGCTCCTATATTCATTAGTATTGGAGACATGCTCTAGCTGTGGTACCAATACGTAATAATGAACCGACATTATGACGCCTCTAAATTGATAAATTTGGTAAAAATTCGATAGATTGTTATAGATATACCAGCAATGAGACGAATTGAAACGATTTCAGGCTCCTATATTCATTAGTATTGGAGACATGCTCTAGCTGTGGTACCTAATAGGTACTAATGAACCAGCATTATTACGCCTCTAAATTTCATAAATTTGGTAAAAATTCGATAGATTGTTATAGATATACCAGCAATGAGACGAATTGAAACGATTTTCAGGCTCCTATATTCATTAGTATTGGAGACATGCTCTAGCTGTGGTACCAAATACGTAATAATGAACCGACATTATGACGCCTCTAAATTGATAAATTTGGTAAAAATTCGATAGATTGTTATAGATATACCAGCAATGAGACGAATTGAAACGATTTTCAGGCTCCTATATTCATTAGTATTGGAGACATGCTCTAGCTGTGGTACCTAAATACGGTACTAATGAACCGACATTATGACGCCTCTAAATTGATAAATTTGGTAAAAATTCGATAGATTGTTATAGATATACCAGCAATGAGACGAATTGAAACGATTTTCAGGCTCCTATATTCATTAGTATTGGAGACATGCTCTAGCTGTGGTACCAAATACGTACTAATGAACCAGCATTCATGACGCCTCTAAATTGATAAATTTGGTAAAAATTCGATAGATTGTTATAGATATACCAGCAATGAGACGAATTGAAACGATTTTCAGGCTCCTATATTCATTAGTATTGGAGACATGCTCTAGCTGTGGTACCAAATACGTAATAATGAACAGACATTATGACGCCTCTAAATTGATAAATTTGGTAAAAATTCGATAGATTGTTATAGATATACCAGCAATGAGACGAATTGAAACGATTTTCAGGCTCCTATATTCATTAGTATTGGAGACATGCTCTAGCTGTGGTACCAAATACGTAATAATGAACCGACATTATGACGCCTCTAAATTGATAAATTTGGTAAAAATTCGATAGATTGTTATAGATATACCAGCAATGAGACGAATTGAAACGATTTTCAGGCTCCTATATTCATTAGTATTGGAGACATGCTCTAGCTGTGGTACCTAATAGGTACTAATGAACCAGCATCATTACGCCTCTAAATTCATAAATTTGGTAAAAATTCGATAGATTGTTATAGATATACCAGCAATGAGACGAATTGAAACGATTTTCAGGCTCCTATATTCATTAGTATTGGAGACATGCTCTAGCTGTGGTACCTAATACGTAATAATGAACCGACATTATGACGCCTCTAAATTGATAAATTTGGTAAAATTCGATAGATTGTTATAGATATACCAGCAATGAGACGAATTGAAACGATTTTCAGGCTCCTATATTCATTAGTATTGGAGACATGCTCTAGCTGTGGTACCAAATACGTAATAATGAACCGACATTATGACGCCTCTAAATTCATAAATTTGGTAAAAATTCGATAGATTGTTATAGATATACCAGCAATGAGACGAATTGAAACGATTTTCAGGCTCCTATATTCATTAGTATTGGAGACATGCTCTAGCTGTGGTACCTAATAGTACTAATGAACCAGCATCATTACGCCTCTAAATTCATAAATTTGGTTAAAAATTCGATAGATTGTTATAGATATACCAGCAATGAGACGAATTGAAACGATTTTCAGGCTCCTATATTCATTAGTATTGGAGACATGCTCTAGCTGTGGTACCAATACGTAATAATGAACCGACATTATGACGCCTCTAAATTGATAAATTTGGTAAAAATTCGATAGATTGTTATAGATATACCAGCAATGAGACGAATTGAAACGATTTTCAGGCTCCTATATTCATTAGTATTGGAGACATGCTCTAGCTGTGGTACCAAATACGTAATAATGAACCGACATTATGACGCCTCTAAATTGATAAATTTGGTAAAAATTCGATAGATTGTTATAGATATACCAGCAATGAGACGAATTGAAACGATTTTCAGGCTCCTATATTCATTAGTATTGGAGACATGCTCTAGCTGTGGTACCAAATACGTAATAATGAACCGACATTATGACGCCTCTAATATGATAAATTTGGTAAAAATTCGATAGATTGTTATAGATATACCAGCAATGAGACGAATTGAAACGATTTTCAGGCTCCTATATTCATTAGTATTGGAGACATGCTCTAGCTGTGGTACCAAATACGTAATAATGAACCGACATTATGACGCCTCTAAATTGATAAATTTGGTAAAAATTCGATAGATTGTTATAGATATACCAGCAATGAGACGAATTGAAACGATTTTCAGGCTCCTATATTCATTAGTATTGGAGACATGCTCTAGCTGTGGTACCTAAATACGTAATAATGAACCGATCATTATGACGCCTCTAAATTGATAAATTTGGTAAAAATTCGATAGATTGTTATAGATATACCAGCAATGAGACGAATTGAAACGATTTTCAGGCTCCTATATTCATTAGTATTGGAGACATGCTCTAGCTGTGGTACCTAATAGGTACTAATGAACCAGCATCATTACGCCTCTAAATTCATAAATTTGGTAAAAATTCGATAGATTGTTATAGATATACCAGCAATGAGACGAATTGAAACGATTTTCAGGCTCCTATATTCATTAGTATTGGAGACATGCTCTAGCTGTGGTACCTAATAGGTACTAATGAACTGACATTATGACGCCTCTAAATTGATAAATTTGGTAAAAATTCGATAGATTGTTATAGATATACCAGCAATGAGACGAATTGAAACGATTTTCAGGCTCCTATATTCATTAGTATTGGAGACATGCTCTAGCTGTGGTACCAAATACGTAATAATGAACCAGACATTCATGACGCCTCTAAATTGATAAATTTGGTAAAAATTCGATAGATTGTTATAGATATACCAGCAATGAGACGAATTGAAACGATTTTCAGGCTCCTATATTCATTAGTATTGGAGACATGCTCTAGCTGTGGTACCAAATACGTAATAATGAACCGACATTATGACGCCTCTAAATTGATAAATTTGGTAAAAATTCGATAGATTGTTATAGATATACCAGCAATGAGACGAATTGAAACGATTTTCAGGCTCCTATATTCATTAGTATTGGAGACATGCTCTAGCTGTGGTACCTAATACGTAATAATGAACCGACATTATGACGCCTCTAAATTGATAAATTTGGTAAAAATTCGATAGATTGTTATAGATATACCAGCAATGAGACGAATTGAAACGATTTTCAGGCTCCTACATTCATTAGTATTGGAGACATGCTCTAGCTGTGGTACCTAATAGGTACTAATGAACCAGCATCATTACGCCTCTAAATTCATAAATTTGGTAAAAATTCGATAGATTGTTATAGATATACCAGCAATGAGACGAATTGAAACGATTTTCAGGCTCCTATATTCATTAGTATTGGAGACATGCTCTAGCTGTGGTACCAAATACGTAATAATGAACCGACATTATGACGCCTCTAAATTGATAAATTTGGTAAAAATTCGATAGATTGTTATAGATATACCAGCAATGAGACGAATTGAAACGATTTTCAGGCTCCTATATTCATTAGTATTGGAGACATGCTCTAGCTGTGGTACCAAATACGTAATAATGAACCGACATTATGACGCCTCTAAATTGATAAATTTGGTAAAAATTCGATAGATTGTTATAGATATACCAGCAATGAGACGAATTGAAACGATTTTCAGGCTCCATATTCATTAGTATTGGAGACATGCTCTAGCTGTGGTACCTAATACGGTACTAATGAACCAGCATTATTACGCCTCTAAATTGATAAATTTGGTAAAAATTCGATAGATTGTTATAGATATACCAGCAATGAGACGAATTGAAACGATTTTCAGGCTCCTATATTCATTAGTATTGGAGACATGCTCTAGCTGTGGTACCTAAATACGTAATAATGAACCGACATTATGACGCCTCTAAATTGATAAATTTGGTAAAAATTCGATAGATTGTTATAGATATACCAGCAATGAGACGAATTGAAACGATTTTCAGGCTCCTATATTCATTAGTATTGGAGACATGCTCTAGCTGTGGTACCAAATACGTAATAATGAACCGTACATTATGACGCCTCTAAATTGATAAATTTGGTAAAAATTCGATAGATTGTTATAGATATACCAGCAATGAGACGAATTGAAACGATTTTCAGGCTCCTATATTCATTAGTATTGGAGACATGCTCTAGCTGTGGTACCTAATACGGTAATAATGAACCGCATCTATGACGCCTCTAAATTGATAAATTTGGTAAAAATTCGATAGATTGTTATAGATATACCAGCAATGAGACGAATTGAAACGATTTTCAGGCTCCTATATTCATTAGTATTGGAGACATGCTCTAGCTGTGGTACCTAATAGGTACTATTGAACCAGCATCATTACGCCTCTAAATTCATAAATTTGGTAAAAATTCGATAGATTGTTATAGATATACCAGCAATGAGACGAATTGAAACGATTTTCAGGCTACCTATATTCATTAGTATTGGAGACATGCTCTAGCTGTGGTACCAAATACGTAATAATGAACCGACATTATGACGTCCTCTAAATTGATAAATTTGGTAAAAATTCGATAGATTGTTATAGATATACCAGCAATGAGACGAATTGAAACGATTTTCAGGCTCCTATATTCATTAGTATTGGAGACATGCTCTAGCTGTGGTACCAAATACGGTACTAATGAACCGACATTCATGACGCCTCTAAATTCATAAATTTCGTAAAAATTCGATAGATTGTTATAGATATACCAGCAATGAGACGAATTGAAACGATTTTCAGGCTCCTATATTCATTAGTATTGGAGACATGCTCTAGCTGTGGTACCAAATACGTAATAATGAACCGACATTATGACGCCTCTAAATTGATAAATTTGGTAAAAATTCGATAGATTGTTATAGATATACCAGCAATGAGACGAATTGAAACGATTTTCAGGCTCCTACATTCATTAGTATTGGAGACATGCTCTAGCTGTGGTACCTAATACGTACTAATGAACCAGACATTCATTACGCCTCTAAATTCATAAATTTGATAAAAATTCGATAGATTGTTATAGATATACCAGCAATGAGACGAATTAAACGATTTTCAGGCTCCTATATTCATTAGTATTGGAGACATGCTCTAGCTGTGGTACCAAATACGTAATAATGAACCGACATTATGACGCCTCTAAATTGATAAATTTGGTAAAAATTCGATAGATTGTTATATATATACCAGCAATGAGACGAATTGAAACGATTTTCAGGCTCCTATATTCATTAGTATTGGAGACATGCTCTAGCTGTGGTACCAAATACGTAATAATGAACCGACATTATGACGCCTCTAAATTGATAAATTTGGTAAAAATTCGATAGATTGTTATAGATATACCAGCAATGAGACGAATTGAAACGATTTTCAGGCTCCTATATTCATTAGTATTGGAGACATGCTCTAGCTGTGGTACCAAATACGTAATAATGAACCGACATTATGATGCCTCTAAATTGATAAATTTGGTAAAAATTCGATAGATTGTTATAGATATACCAGCAATGAGACGAATTGAAACGATTTTCAGGCTCCCACATTCATTAGTATTGGAGACATGCTCTAGCTGTGGTACCTAATAGGTACTAATGAACCAGCATCATTACGCCTCTAAATTCATAAATTTGGTAAAAATTCGATAGATTGTTATAGATATACCAGCAATGAGACGAATTGAAACGATTTTCAGGCTCCTATATTCATTAGTATTGGAGACATGCTCTAGCTGTGGTACCAAATACCTAATAATGAACCGACATTATGACGCCTCTAAATTGATAAATTTGGTAAAAATTCGATAGATTGTTATAGATATACCAGCAATGAGACGAATTGAAACGATTTTCAGGCTCCTATATTCATTAGTATTGGAGACATGCTCTAGCTGTGGTACCAAATACGTAATAATGAACCGTTATTATGACGCCTCTAAATTGATAAATTTGGTAAAAATTCGATAGATTGTTATAGATATACCAGCAATGAGACGAATTGAAACGATTTTCAGGCTCCTATATTCATTAGTATTGGAGACATGCTCTAGCTGTGGTACCTAATAGGTACTATTGAACCAGCATCATTACGCCTCTAAATTCATAAATTTGGTAAAAATTCGATAGATTGTTATAGATATACCAGCAATGAGACGAATTGAAACGATTTTCAGGCACCTATATTCATTAGTATTGGAGACATGCTCTAGCTGTGGTACCAAATACGTAATAATGAACCGACATTATGACGTCTCTAAATTGATAAATTTGGTAAAAATTCGATAGATTGTTATAGATATACCAGCAATGAGACGAATTGAAACGATTTTCAGGCTCCTATATTCATTAGTATTGGAGACATGCTCTAGCTGTGGTACCTAATAGGTACTAATGAACCAGCATCATTACGCCTCTAAATTCATAAATTTCGTAAAAATTCGATAGATTGTTATAGATATACCAGCAATGAGACGAATTGAAACGATTTTCAGGCTCCTATATTCATTAGTATTGGAGACATGCTCTAGCTGTGGTACCAAATACGTAATAATGAACCGACATTATGACGCCTCTAAATTGATAAATTTGGTAAAAATTCGATAGATTGTTATAGATATACCAGCAATGAGACGAATTGAAACGATTTTCAGGGTCCTATATTCATTAGTATTGGAGACATGCTCTAGCTGTGGTACCAAATACGTAATAATGAACCGACATTATGACGCCTCTAAATTGATAAATTTGGTAAAAATTCGATAGATTGTTATAGATATACCAGCAATGAGACGAATTGAAACGATTTTCAGGCTCCTATATTCATTAGTATTGGAGACATGCTCTAGCTGTGGTACCTAATAGGTACTTTTTTTTTTTTTTTTTTTTTTTACTATGTCACACTATTTGGCAATTCAGCCATAAGCGTTCTTGCAGCCCAATAAAGTCCCGCCTTACGATGCCAGCGGGTTTCGTCGTCCGGTGTAGATATCATTCTTGTGTTCTGCAGGGCAGAACATGTGTCCAAATGGTTCGTGTTCATTTCCTCCCCTGACTGGCACAGGGTGTTGTAACTCAATTATTCTTTCTCCGTGGATCTTGTTTCCTCCGAATATCTTTCTTTCCTATCTTAGTTTTACAATAATAATATAAAGGAAAATTCTCGTTGAAGTTTTCAGACACAATGATATTTATTTTTCTGAACACATGTACCTAAAAAGAGTTTACCAAACATGTGAATTTGGACAGTAAAATACTGAAGTAGTCAAACAAATTTAGGAATAATTTAGAAACCATAATTCTCGCCGTTGCGACACTCCGGGCGCCCATCAGCTAGTCATCTAGTTCCAGTGGATACAGTTGGCCTAGTGATCTTACCAAAACTTTTCCATTGGCTAACTGTTCTTTGGCTGTTCGAATTCTTCCATCTGAACTAGATACAAGATCCTTTATTCTGCCAATCCTCCATCTTCCTCGGGGTGAATCTTGTCCGATCTGAACTACTCTACCGATCCGTGGCGTTGATTGGACTGCTCCCTTCTTCTGATTGATAAATCGTTGTCCTCTTTCTCTCAAACTAGCTAAATACTCTTCCTTCCACGACTCCCAAAATCCGTCCAGCAATTCTTGTCCAATTCTCCAAGAATCGGTAATGAATTTCCGACTAATTGCATTGGATGATGACATACTTGGAATAGGCTGCAACGCTCGTAGACACAAAAAGTGGGATGGTGAAAGAACATCCAACTTATCTAAATCAGAGCCTACGTAGAGAAGAGGTCTGGAGTTGAGAATCCCTTCAATTTCGACAAGTAAAGTTGCCAGATGTGAACACCCCACGAGCTGCCTCCCTAATATTCTGATGAGACATCTTTTCACCATCGCAATTAATCGCTCGTAGAATCCTCCTTTCCATGGTGCAAGTGCTGTAATGAATCTCCAAATTATTCTTTTGCCAGTTAGAAATTCTTTTATCTCGACGTCTCGTATACTACTCTCCCAGGCTAAATCGATCAGGGTCTTGGTTAACTTGAATTGTGGGGCATTATCCGATATGATTTCTTCAGGGCAACCTCGGCGTGCAACAAATCTACGGAGGGAAAACAAAAATTCTTCCGTAGACAATCCATTAATCAACTCCAAATGTAAAGCACGAGTAGCTAAACAGGTATACAAGCATACCCAAACTTTCCTTTCTCCTTCACGAACAGTAAGAGGTCCTAGATAATCTACTCCGACATAAGTGAATGCAAAGGATTTTGAAGTACGATAAAATGGTAAGGTGGGCATTTCTGGCAGCTTGTAAGGTCCTCCTCCATATTTTTTGCAAACCATGCATTTCTTCAACACATTTCTCACTGCTGAACGCCCACCAATGATCCAATAATCCTTCCGTAGTTCAACTAAAGTATGAGATACCCCAGCATGAGCTAATTGCCAATGAAGGTTGGTAATCATTAACTCTGTAAACCATTCAGGAAATGGAAGCAACTTAGGAAAATTAGCTTGGTAAGTTAAATCTCTACTAATCACTCTACCTTTACAGCGAATTATCCCCTTTTCGTCCAGCCATAATCCTAATTGTAACTTTAGATTATTTTTCTTATCCATTTTAATATCATGTATTTCCTTTGTGTAGTGCTTTCCTTGTACAAATTTTTCCCACAATTCTAATGCATGATTCACTTCTTCTACCTCAAGCGATCCTTTCTTCTGACTTTTATGACGAATCTTTTCTACAAACCGTAAACAAAAAGCTGTGAGGCGTACTAATCTATTAAGTTGAGAATATTTTGATATTCTACTCCAAATGGTTTCTCGATTTCATTCAGAACCACCATTTGAAAATCTTCTCTTATGGGATCTTGGTGTATTTCCTCTATTTCGCTCTCCATGATCACATTACACTGTGGCCAAGTGTTTTCGTTTCCTGATAACCATTCCGGGCCTTCCCACCAAAGAGAAGTGATTTCTGAACATTTCTTCCCTCTTGTTGCCAAATCGGCGGGATTTTGTTCGGTTGGGACAAAACGGAACTCTCCACAGAACACTTTAATCTCTTTGAGACGATTCTCCACAAATGCTGAGAGAACTTTGCATGATCGAATCCAATGGAGTACACATTGGGAATCTGTCCATAAAATCTTCCGAGTAACTTTAATGTCTAATTGGGATTCTACGAAATTTATTGCTCTGACTCCAATAAAAACTCCCAATAACTCCAATCTTGGAACTGTCATACCTTTTGGAGCAACCCTAGCCTTTGAAAACAAGATATGAGAACCAAAAGTAGGATATTTTACATAGACTACACAGGCATACGCCACTTGAGACGCATCAGTAAAACAGTGGAGTTCCGCACTTTCTTCTCTACTCAGGAATCGATTCAAGCTAACATTGGAAATCTCTTTCAAATTAGTTTTTATTTCTTCCCAATTCTTCAATTCATCAGGTGGTATTTTGTCTTCCCAAGAAGAAGCCTTATTGTTTATTTCTTGGAGGAACAATTTAGCCCGTATCAAGACTGGATTAAACAACCCCAAAGGATCGAAATATGACGACACGTACCCTACCACCTCTCTCCGAGTTGGTGATTCATAAGAAATGTCTTTCCTCTTGGATTTCACTGTAATGACATCTTCTTTGATATCCCATTTCATACCTAAAACCGTAGTGCTATCTGTATTATTGATAGACTCCCGGAAGACTTCTGAATTGGAATTCCACTCTCGTAAATTCATTGTGGCCTCCTTGAATATTCTTCTTCCTTCTTCATAAAATTCCAGGGCTTCCTTCTCGCTATCACAGCCTAATACAACATTATCAACATATATATTATTGGAGATTTGCTTTGCCACCAACGTACCGGACTTCTTGAGGTGGTGTAGAACTACAGCATTCAATAGGAATGGACTGGAAATTACCCCAAAGGCAACTCGCCTGAAACGATAAACTACCAGATTTTCATCATGTACAGGGTGCAAGGGATCTTTCAGCCAAAGAAATCTAGTACAATCTCTATCTCTTTCATGTAATCCTATCTGTAGGAAGGCTTTCTCGATATCGGCTGTTAGAGCATACTTATGCATCCTAAACCTTAGTAGAAGACCCACCAAGTCTTGTAATAACCTTCTACCTCTGTATAGACATTCATTCAAACTTCTCTCACTCTTCTTAGCTCTTGCAGAAGCATCAAATACTATACGTACTTTTGTTGTGGTCTTATCTGGAGTCACAACCGCATGATGAGGAAGATAATGTAAGACAGCATCTTTACCTGGGTTTGTAGGAGCAAGTTCAATGATTTCGTTATGCATTTGTTCACGTATGATCTTGTCGTATGCCAAAAGTAAGTCCCTCTCTTGTAAACGAAGCCATAAGTTCCGGAACCGTCCTAATGCTAAACCGAAATTGCGTGGTAACTTCGGAGGGAACTCTCTCCAAGGCCATGATACATAATATCTACCTTCCTGAAATGAAATATTTTCATGAAACGTTTGCATAGCTAGATCATCTTCTACTTGATGCGGTGATTCATTTATCCCGAGTGTATCCAGTTCCCATAATTGTCGTATATCACTGCGTGCCAATTCATCTTTTGTGGGAAGAAGAGCAGGTCTAACCCAATCGACTATGTCTATTTCTACATCATTTTCCTTTTCTACAGAGTAAGTCAAAAAGGAAAGAGTTGCTTCATCCTTTCTTTCCGTCGAGTATCTTCCACTCAGAACCCAGCCCAGCTTGGTTTTAATCCCATACAATCCAGGTTGAACTACCTTTTTTATGGGGAGTACCAGGTCATAAAAATAATCATTTCCTATGAGAATGTCAATTGGTGCCTCAGGGTTTTCGTCGGATAGTTCAATTCCCCATGATTCCTTGTACACAGAATTTTGACAGATTTTTCCACTTATTAATGGAACTACATTAACGTTCATCTCAAGATCGTCTCCTACTGAGCATTTCAATTTCACTATTACTGTCGACGTGTGTAGATGAGTGGGCTGATTTCTACCAAATACGAAGACTGATAAGGTTTCCTTACTTTGTACTGGAACTTTCAATTCTCTCATTACTTTTTCGGTGATGTAAGACCTCTGACTTCCTGAATCGAGCAATCCTCTAATTTTTACTTTGAATTTGCCTTCAGGATGTTCTAATTCACACATGACCGTTTGCATATGAACTTTCTCAGTATAAGCCATCATTCCTGGTTCCGCCGTATCTGCCAGAGTTATTCTTTCGTTAGGAGAAGACTTCTCCTCACTTTCTGAAGACTTCTGAAAAAGAGTCGGACATAAGCTTCTGTGATGTGACTTAAATGTTTTACAGTGGAAGCAAACTTTCTTTGACATGCACTTCGGCTTGATGTGATCTCTTTTTAAACAAACCCAACAACGTCCCTTAACCTTCTCCCTCCTAGCCTCGAGAGTCGGAACAACATCACATTCGTCATTCCAATGTTTTCCAGTGCAAAATATACATCTTAAACCTATTTTATCATTAGAATTGACGATTAGAGATTCAGTTGTATGTTGGTAATTGGGAGTATTCTTTCGAGAACTTTCTAAATTTGAGTCTCCAGCCATGGCAAAAACTCGTTCTTGGGCAATGATTAGCCGCTTGAGGGCTCGAAGAAGTCTTTCGGTATCCAATTCCTCATTTCTATTCTCTTCGACTTTGAGCATCATGGATGTTGGAAACTTTTCTGCTATAATTGAGACAAATACATCTTGTTGTGTATCTTGACCTAAATTCTTTAAGCTACGAACATGTTTCTCAATCTGGTCAAAAGTATCACGCATACTCTTTGTAGAATCGGTTGCTCTCTTAATATTACGCAATGCTTGATGATGTCTCGCAATTATCACTTGGTTGTCACCAAACCTATCTTTGATTAACTCGATAGCTGTTTCATAATTTTGTTCATTGATCGCCAAACCAGAAATACAACTTTTGGCTGTACCCTCTAGATACGAAGATAAATAATGAAACTTTTCAATTCCAGTCAATCTAGCATTACTATGGACATGTATATCAAATATTTGCCAGAACTCGCTAAACTTAAGTACGTCACCTGAAAACTGTGGAATATTAAGCTTTGGAAGTTTCACTTCAGCACACAAACGAAGTGCTTCGTGTCTATGGGCAGGAGGTTCTTCATCTGTTCGAGTTCGTACAAGATGGTTGAGAGAAGCCATGACCATTTGTGCTTCTACAGTGGTAGAAAAGGTTTCATTGTGATCATCTTCGTAAGCCAATTGTGCTCTTCTGGACGATCGAGCAAACTGCATTATTGTTTTGTTGGAATCGTTCATCAATTGAAATAGTCCTTCTAACTTCTCGAGCTCTATAGCTGCTTGCGTGGGAGTCATCAGAGGATTGGTCATAATCAACTTTTCTTGAACTTCAACTATTAAAGCGGTGAGCTTACTCCGATAAAATCGGAGACCTGCAATTTCGGATTCGGACATCTTATGTAGCCTCGCTGTTGCTACCACTTGTTGTAACTCAATTATTCTTTCTCCGTGGATCTTGTTTCCTCCGAATATCTTTCTTTCCTATCTTAGTTTTACAATAATAATATAAAGGAAAATTCTCGTTGAAGTTTTCAGACACAATGATATTTATTTTTCTGAACACATGTACCTAAAAAGAGTTTACCAAACATGTGAATTTGGACAGTAAAATACTGAAGTAGTCAAACAAATTTAGGAATAATTTAGAAACCATAATTCTCGCCGTTGCGACACAGGGGGCAAAATGGGTCTCTTGCCAGACCGATTCGGTGTAGATGCTTTTGCAAGTAGTCATGACCCGTTGCAAGCCGGAAACATGCTACTGCTACGTGACGTGGTGCAGAGATGGGTACCCTGTTCTCAGGTTCCAGAAGGACAGCCCACCGTCGTCCCTCCGCTTTCTCCTGTATAGCATTGGCAGTCCTAGTTCTCATGGCAGCCTTGATGATCCGTTTTGACCCTCCATATGGGATGGCGAATTCAGGTTGCTCCATTGCTGCCCCCTGCCGAGCCAGAGCATCCGCCCTCTCGTTCCCCTCAATACCAACATGGGACGGCACCCATTGGAAAGCCAGCTCCCTTCCTCGACCAAGGATTGCTGCAACGCTTTTCCTACATTCCATGACCCTGCCGGAATCGGTTGCGCTGTTGGACGTCACGGCTAAAATGGCAGCCATGGAATCAACCAAAATTACAGCAAATGGTTCATCCCGAACCAGCAATTCCTCCAAGGCCATGAGGATGCCTGCGATCTCGCCGTCGAAGTTTGTCGCCACTCTTCCCACCGGGCCACACTTTTCGAAACAGCTGCTGTACACTCCGGCCCCTGCATGAGAGTTCGCACCTCTAGCCGACCCATCAGTGTATATATAAAGCCACTGGGGCTGGGGGAAACGAAAAGCTAGGGCTTCCAGGGTGAGCGCTTTTAGCAGGTTTGCTGGGGTTTCTTCTTTGAGGACTGGCTCAAGAAGGTCCACATAAAATGCCGCGGTTTGTAGTGGATGGGTGCTCCCATGTTCGAGGAACGGCTGTCTGAGTGGCACATCAATTTCGTTGTCTATGGCTATCGTTTCCACTTTCCTTGCAAAGGACCCCTGAGTTATAAGTCGCTGATGGCTGGGTGAGTAATTCTTCCAGTACGGGTCTTCATGCCTTTTTAGCCTTTCACTCAGGGCCAGGGCAAGTTGATCTCTTCGGACTGCCATGGGCTCTATACCAGTTTGCAGCTGCATAGCGGCAATCGGTGTTGAGCAAGCTCCTCCAGAAATGATTCTCAGGGCATTATACTGGACAAGTTCGAGCTTTTGATTGGTCGTATCGGACGAAGTCACCGAGAGCTCGATGCCGTACTCCATTGTTGGCCTTACGTAGCTCTTATAGGCCAATGACAACACATCCTGATTTGCTCCCCACTTTGTCCCAGCCAACCTTCGAAGGAGCGAAATACGTTTGGTTGCCTTTTCTGCTATCGCATTGGTGTGCTTGGACCAGGATAACCTGCAGTCCATCTTTATACCCAAATAGGTAGCCTCATGCGTCCTTCTCAGGCTGGTGCCCCCATACTGCAGATCGATGGCGTGGGCCCTGGTGACTAATAGTGAAGAGCTGATACTCTGTTTTTGACGGGGTTAACGAGCATCTCATTTCTTTTTGCCCAAGTACTAAGTTTTGCGGGGTGGTGTTCATTCCACTCCTCCAGTGCTTTCACACTTGAGCTAGTTGCCCAATGATTAAATCGTTGCGATAGTAGAGCTTGTACTCCAGGGATTGACATAAAGAGTCGATAACATCGTTGACCCCCATTATTGTTGAAGAGCGTTGGGCTAATTACTGATCCCTGCGGAACACCCTGCCTAGTTTGACGGTACTTGGAGCATGCCTCGTTTGTAACGAACCGGATGAAGCGCTGCGCCAGAAACTGAGAGATAGCGGTGAACAAGTGGCCTCCCACACCCATGTTGAGCAGCTTTTTGATGATGGAGAGTTCTCCAGACACGGTCAAAAGCCAATTGAAATCGACAGGACTGCCAACGTGCTTTGGTGCCGGTTTGTATCCATCTTTGACCTCCTGTGAAAACCTTGTCACCTGCTCGACCGCTCCCCTGTTCTTCCTGAAACCAGCTGTCGTGAGTTTATGTGACCATGACGCTCAAATGAAACCTCGAGGCGAAGGAGAATCAGGCGCTCGTATTAACTTTGCCATCACACAAGTGGCGCTATGGCCTATATCCTTCGGGTTGTCTGAGGCTTCCCTTTTTTGGATGGGGATATCTAGCTTTGCGCCATTCTGCAGGATAACTTCCACTCACAGATCATATTGATGGAAGGACGTAATGTGCTACGGGCTTTCTGTCCAAGATTTTTGATAAACTCTGGAGGAATTTCGTTGGGTCCTGCACTCTTCTTCGATTGAGTTCGCCCCAAAGCAGCCTCTAACTCCTCTTTCCCAAAAGGCTCGTTGAAAAGGCGGTTTTTCGAATTCCCCCAGTGGGGCCATGGGGTTTATTCACATTTATCCTTTTCTTGGTCCTTTTTGGCCTAAAGTTGCTAACTTTAGCATAGTGTGCGCAGAGGAAATTGGCAACTTCCTTGTTCGTGGTCAGCAACTTGTTGCCATTGGTAAGAGGGTTTTTCCGCTTATGTTCTTGATTATTCAGTTTTGACAAGAACCTATGAGCATTGATGCCATCCCTTCTAAAGTCCAGCCCTTCAGAAATGTGTGGTAAGCGGATTTCTTCGAGCACCAGATTTCCATTTTGAGAGCAGCATTTGCTCTCTTGAGCTGAGTACGGTTATCGGGGGTATGGCATTTTCAACTGCAGCTCGGGCGCGGTCTTGCTCTTCCTTGAGGGTTTTAATCTTTTCGGTCCAAAACGGGGTATACCGCTTACTTTCCCACGAGGGATTGTCGCTTTGGCGCACTTCATTATCTCCCTCTTTATATTGTTAGTGTGGCGTCAACATTTCCCTCTACTAACAGCTCGTTAGTGATACAAGTGTCAGTAATTTCTTTATACTTCTTCCACTCTGCTTTGTTAAGATTCCATTGAACTCTTTGCTTAGTGTGGGCCACCTTCCTGACCAGTTATCATGCTTAGTGCGAGAATCCTGTGTCCAAAACCCCTAGGGGATGGAAGCAGGATGTGTAGGATTGAGTGAGCAAGACTTGTATGGGCTATAACTATATCCGGGTGCGATTTGTGGCCCGCATACGAAAGAAAGGTGGGAGTCCTCCTCGACGTTGTCAATGAACTCGACAGCGTTGCAGTCGATGAAAGTCTCCACGATGCGACCTGCAGGGTCTGCAGCTGCATAACCCCACCTTTGCGAGTGTGCATTCATATCTCCGCACAAGATGGATTTCGAATCCCACTGAGCTTCCAGCCACGTCAAGTTTGGTTGTACGTGAAAATCATCAGAAAATTTCCGCGTGACGCTCCCCTCGTGACAGTGCCCCGTTACAATGCCCGCGTGACGATTTTTCATTTATGTGCCATAGTAAAGACATAAAATGTCAAAAAATAGAAAAGGCAAGATAGGGAAAATTAGGTTTCCCCTGTTTTTGTTTGATAACTTTTCTCTTAGAAAACACGATTTCGTTGTCCCAATGGGCAACACTGGGAGGAGACGGCGATCCGAACAGCCCAATCAGCAAGCGTTCCCGCTTCACGTCCGTTTTCCCGGTTATTTTTGAAATCATAAATTTTGATCTTCTCCCAAAAATAACAGGAGACTTATTTTCCGAAATCAGCCCGATTTTCATCCATCCCACACCATTAACTATTCAGAAAAAATGCAAACAGAATTCGGTGAAATTCCTCATTCTCATCCGATTTCGATGACATTTTCGGGAATTTAGTTTTTACTTTTTACTTTTTTTAATTTAGTTTTTTTAGGGTTTAGTTTTATTTAGTAGGTAGTTACTTTTCAGTTTTTACCATTTTAAAGGGGAAAAATTGAAAAATAAGAAAATGGTCGAAGAACAGATTATTTGTTTTTGCAGGAGATAATACAGAGTAGGTACTGAAGTAATATTTTATGTTTATTAATGTTAATTAAATTAACATTACACAAACATTAAATTAACTTGAAATTTTCAAGTTTTTTTAGCATTTGCCGTTTTTACGAATTCATTTAATTTGAGAAGTTTTAGTAGTACCTACTAATTTCATAATGCTCATACTTTTGTGCTTCCCTTCAGAGTGACCACGGGAACTCCTTACGATACGACCCATTTCATGGTTTATGAGGCTATAAAGTTACGCATATTCTTCAAACGTACCCATCACTTTGACGTATTTGTTTTTCAGCACTCTCCTCATCGTCGGTAAGCACACTGGACCCACTTTTTCGCTCTGGGGTATCTCTTTGTTCAACCTCAAAATCGAAATGTCGTTGACGACCGTCAGAGCAGCGTCGTCATATAAAGGGTGGTCGACGATTTTGTCAACGTCGATCAACCTAGAATTCCTCGTGTGGTCCGCTGAAACCAAATCGTGCATAATTTAACAATTTATTATAACAAATGCCAGCTCTCAAATTTGAGATTGATTGAGTTTTGGTTCATTATTTTCAATAATGAACCTTTGGAATCTACCAAGGAAAAAAACCGCTCCCTATGAGACTTTAGGGTCGGACTTACGATAAATCAGAAACACAAGTGTGAATCGCAAAATCTCTGTTGAAATTTTAGCTGACCAAATTTCGAGTTTTGCGTCTTTAGCAACCAGTAATCAAAGTTCCATATGAAGGATCTCCTCATTTCTTCAATGTGAAGAGTTTATTTCTTCCAAATAAACTTCATTGTGAAAAATGTGCGTGTTCTTTGCAGACGAGTGATCTATATCGAAATAATAAACCTTTGTGTAATAATTTGCAGCGTTTTTATTTATCGACCAGGGAATGCTTAGGGCCTGGAGGCCCATCATCCCAGAGCAAAAATAACCAATATCCTCTAACAATCGTGAAACTTTAATTATATAGACACACATTTTAAATCAAATTAATGACATACTTGTGAGTTTACTTTTACATTACACTATTATAAATATTATATTTCAACTTAATTCTACATTCCTTGTTGTTGAGGAGGTCTCAGTCGGTCACCGTTCGTTTTTAGTATTTAGCCAAATCAAAGGGGCAAAAAGTTGAAAAGTTGTACTTAAATTAAAAATTTTAAAGGATTTTAGAAATTCAGTAGGGAATTCTACGGACCTAGGGAATGGAAAAACTGAAATATTGCCTCTGGAATCATCAAAATCGAACAATAGGTAATTGCCAAAGAAAAATGGAAAAAAAACTGTTGAATAAACGATTTTGATGATTCCAGCGGCAATATTTCAGTTTCTCAATTCCCTAGGCCCATGCACTAATTAATTTCTAAAATCATCGAAAATTTCAAGTTTAGCTACATTTTATGGGAAAAACGTAACTGAATTAACGGGTTTTCCAATTTTTCTCTGGCAATTATTGCTCGATTTTGATGATTCCAGCGGCAATCTTTCAGTTTTTCAGCTCCCTAGGTCCGTGCACTAATGAATTTCTAAAATCCTTCAAAAATTTCCAATTTAAGTAAAACTTTTTGTTTTTGCGCCTTCAATTTGGCTAAATACTAACCCGGGACGAGGAACGAACGACGACCGACTGAGACCCCTTAATACGTTTACTTTATTTACATAATCAAAGTTTTATTTTGATAACAAATAACAACAAAAGCCTTCGTTCCAAAAGCAAGCTTGCTGCGAGGTGACAGCCAGCAACAAGGTGTGAGATGCACGCCGGGCATCGAGCTTCTCTCCCCAGATGATGCTACCAGAGATGATGATGGCTCTTCTGGACTGTTACTAGTTAGTTACTTACTTTATTTATTGTTTATTTAATCTCTCATTTGTTATTCTGTTTGCTAACTGTACTGTCTTGTTCCCTATAATTTTCTTTATTGTAGACGAACTAGAACTGTGGTACGCCAGTAGTGTTATTTCAAAGACTCTATTGTTATTATCAAAGACTCTAAATCGAGTCCGAAACAAGACAGATAATAACGAAACAAGACAGATAACGAAACAAGATAGATAATAATGCATCTAAGATTGTGTGCAAGCTCTTCTCTCGGACAACCCAACCACACGAGCGGGCCGCTTGTCCAGCAACTTCGAGGGAGAATTACTTGCCATAAAGCTGGCTGTGGAACGCCTGCTTGAGAGAAATGAAGCCAGACTTTCAATCTTTGTAGACTCTCAGGCAGCTATACAGGCCCTGACTAAGAATAGTGCAAGATCAGAGCAGGTGTTGCTGAGGGGATCTCAGGTAGTGCTGCAGTGGATATCCTCGGACTGTCAAATCGAGGGCAACGAAAAGGCAGATGCGCTTGCTAAAAGAGGCTCCTGTGTCCCCAGCCAACCCCACCCGTACCGTACAGCTCCGCCAAACTTTTATAGAAACAAGCAAAAAACTAGCGATCCAGCAGGAGCACGAGCGAGCTGCAATAGGTAAATCGTGGGCACCCCTATTGAAAGCACCAATACCAAGAAACCTGCCAAGAAGACAGAGTGTTGCCTGTTTCAGGATAGAGACAGGGCACGATTTCTTGGCAAAGCATAGGTATGCGCCGAATGGGGGTCTTTGAGAGCCCAATCTGCACACTGTGCCACTTCGAAGACATGATGGCGTTTCGTGTTGACACCTGCCCTTCACTACAGGACATTAGAGACCAATATTCTCACGACGAAACCATCTAGTTGAAAAAATGTAAATTATATTGGGCTGCGAGAGAACGGATGGCTGAAGTGCCTCGTATAAAGGCGTAATTAAAAAAAAAATTAATAATTTTCTTTGATTCACTTCTGTTGTCAACAATTTAGGTACGCATTTATTTCTAATATTCCTCTAATAAATTTTTCGAAAGGTGTTCCTGAAGGTTGTGCTCTGCTTTAAATCAAAAATGTGTCTTAGTTCTTTTTATATACGAGTTCCCTGCACAGCGAAGTTTGCATGATTTGTTCTCTATTTCTAGTGCTCTTTGAATGAACTTGAGAAATAAATTTAAAAAATCTATCAGGCAAATACTTAGGCTTCCGAAATTTCAAAAGTTTAATACCATCACGGCATTTTCAAAACCTCTTAGCTTGAACACTTTTGATATACAGGTATTGTTTTTTTCTAGTTTAAAATAGCGACGTCTTTGGCACATACGATCGAAGAATGTTACGTGTAATGGAAGTGTTTGGAGAGTAAAGTAGACATAAAATGTCTTATTGACTTGCAGAGTCCTATGCAAGTTTCTCTTGCTCTTTCGAATAGTATTAAATTATTGTCGCAAAAGAGAAACTTCTGAAAGAGGCAAAATGAATTGATAAGGAGAAAACTATGTGCGTGAAAACGTTTCAAGAATTTGTTGACGCCATCCAGAGCTTCGTGGAACCAACCGTTTGGAAATGGAGATAATTAATCACACGTTTTTTCATCAATTCAGAATAGTGGTATAAAATTCATTTTAGGCAGATGAAGGCAACGTTGTTTTTGCTGAAACATGTACCGGACGAGAACATTAAATTGAAAAATAAACATGTCGAAAACATGGTCATTCCATTCACCCATCAACGTAAATTGAAAATTTGTCAAACAGAAATGCCTATGACAGAAGGCAAATCAGCTCCCTCAACGGAGTAGACCACTACTTCGGTTAGTAGATTAATCTTCTCGGTAATTCACACTTACTTGATGTGTAATCGTGTTCGCCGACTAATACGGCAATTTTGGAGCCTTTTATAGAGGCGGTGCAGTGAGCAGCAGTGAGAACGTGGTAGTCCGAGATGATGGAACCGCCGCAAAACGGAGTTCCCGTCCGCTTCATCACCAGCAGAACAGCAAACGGATATTCGTTTTCGAAAGCTTCTTTACCTCCTACGATGCGGCCGTTTTCCTAAAAACCCAAAATGAGAAATTTGTATCTGATAGAATTCGATAGAAAACGTTCGATTCAGCAAGAGACAGTAGTAGGCAATTCTCCTTCTTATTACAAGCTGTTATTTAGTTTCCTCATTCAGACCTCATTCTGAACCAACCGCGACCTTCTAGCGTGAGACCTTTTTCTATGATTTTTCAAAGTGTCGAATGTTTATGACGTCGCTGACAGGAGAGGCGTGTGACGTCATAAACATTCGAAACTTTGAAAAATCATAGAAAAATATACTCATTCAAAAAGAGAACGGCTGGTGTCAAAATTCTCAGGATGAGGTCTACTTTCAATTAAAAATTATAAAAAAATATCAGTTGATATCGATTTTACTAACCGAAAAATTTCAGTCATGGATGTTGTGATCAATTCAAATAAAATACCCCATAACGATGCAGTTAAATATTTGGGTATGGCCCTCGACTCCAAATTAAACTGTAAAAACATATAGAAAAGGAAAAAGAGGAAATTAAAATCAAATTCTGGAAGACGTATTGGTTGACGGGAAGCAATTCTCGTCTCTCTCCCCACAATAAACTGCTTATTTATAAGCAGATCCTTCGCCCAATATGGAACTATGAAATTCAGTTATGGGGCTGTGCCAAAAAAATTAACAAAATCCAAACCTCCCAAAATAAAATACAGAGAAGTATAGTGCATGCACCTTGGTACACGAAGAACGATGATATTCATCGAGGCTTGAGGATGGAAACAGTCCACGAAATTATCGCAAGGTACTCAAGGAGGCACAAACTTCGCCTCCACAATAATGAGGACCTGGAAATGCTCTACGTTTTGGACAACGAAGATGAACTCCGGCGACTCAAGCGAAAAAAACCACTGGACTTAGTTAGTGTTGTTAAAGTGCAGTTATAGCTCAGTGTTGAAGATACTGTTATGAGAAGGGGCTGGGTTTTACTGTAAACGGGCTCTCAAGGAGTGTAAAAATGATAGGTATGTAATATTGCAAGATAGATTGTATTTAACATTCAGTTGAAATAATAAATAACGTTAAAAAAGGCACACCCCCCATTTATAAGGGACTATCTTCCAATTCATAAACTTTTTTATCGTAGATTAAAAATTAAGGAAAAAAAACTCTTTCAAAAACAAGCTTTTATTTTTTGTTAATAAAATGAACTGAAAAGTTGAAAATAAATCACCTTTAACAAAAAATATAACACTTTATAAAGATAACATTTTATCACATTTCCAATTGATGCTAAATGTCATTTAGCATCTCCTTTGTCCTCTTGCTATCACAATGTAACACGCTTTTATTTATAAAATTGAGAATGTGATAAAATGTTATCTTTATAAAGTGTTATATTAAATATAACACTAAAAAATTTCTTTATTAAAGGTGATTTATTTTCAATTTTTCATCTCATTTTATCAACAAAAAATAAAAGCTTGCTTGTAAATAGGTTTTATTTCTTAATTTTTTTAAATTTAAAATTAATTCTCCCAAGGTTGGTAGGCAGTATATTTTTTATACTGCCTATCTCATCTATAGACTAGGTCTAGACTAGGGTCTATAGAACTAGTGTTGGTGTAAATAAGTTTGATTGTATTATTGAACAGTTTCCCTCATAAATTCCAAAACATGAAACTAGATTTTGACGATCACATTATTGTAGTTTTCAGTTTGTAAATAGTAAACTGTATTTAATGAATAAATATGCGTTCTTCTTGGCCCCTTCTTCCAGCCCTTAACAACCCTCCAAATTTGAGAAAAATCGGGCCATTAGATCGTGAATTAATAGTGTTTAGGTATGACTAGAAACGTACTTTTCCAAAGTACACGAGTCATTGATTAACTATGACCAATTAAAATGGCATAAAAACAAATAAATTTAATTGAAATGTTAAAAACAAAATTACGAAAACAAAGTTTTGAAAAAACTAGGCGCTGCGCGCCTTTTGTGAGTTCAACTTTAGAGTCTTCGGCCATAATTACAAAACATGAATATGCTTTTGACTAGGAAGGGTACAACTACCGTATTTTTTCTGATATCATCATCTGAGGATGATGTTTCGTCTTCGTCACGTCAATTCTTAAATTCGTAACTTATAACTCGGGTAGGAAATCTGAGCAAATCGCATCCCTTCATTCTTATTGTAATTGTAAAAACGCTGCAAATGATTACACAATGGTTTATTATTTTTCTATATAGATCACTCGTCTACAAAATCACCAACCATCCAATATGAAGGAAAAAAAAAAATCAAAAAAAAAGAAAATCAAAATCACCAACCATCGATTGCATTTCGGTCAGCTCTAATTTGAACGGAGATTAGGCCTCTTTTGCGATTCACACGCGTGTTTTGATTTATATATATATATTTCAATATAAACACTTAAATTTTCGTAGGGAGCGAACGGTTTGTCCTACAGAGTTCCGCGGGGTCTCAAAAAATTCTAAAAATTCTATAGAATCTTAAATTGAAGGAAAAACAATACCTTTATATCGAAATTTGTTGGGTTAGGGCAGTGGTTCCCAAACTGGGGGGCGCGCCCCCCTGGGGGGGCGTGGAGAAAGTCCAGGGGGGGCGTGACACCCAAATGAAATAAATTAAAAAAATTACAAAAATAATTTCCTCAGATTTTAGAAATAAAGTCTTTCTAAGTTTTCAAAATTGTTTTCGTAATGTTTCAATTTCCACGTTTTTTTTTAACCAATTTCCACCCTTCCACATAAAGAATATTCACTTGACATAATGGTCAAGTGTTTGTAAAAAATTAAAGCCATTGTTTGAAATGCCATTGTTTTGTACATGTAACTAAAGTTTTATATTTTTTGCCAATAAATAAATAAAACAGATCAAAACACACAAGAGTTCAATATTCTCAAAACCGTCGCCCTCCATAGCAGTTACTGTCAGATGCGACGGGTGTATGTACCGATACCTCCTTAAATTCCTTAAATTGAAAATGTATCTGTGTTGCAATGTTAAATTAATCAGTAATTATATTCGTTTCTCATGTAATACTTGTTTTAATTTTCACCATACGTACAATTATTGAATCTTTCCATTCTGCGTTACCGCATTCAATAGTGATCGAAAAATCTACCTACTCACCGTATCAAGTAGGCACATACTTGTACAAGTAGGAGTTGGTATGTACGGCACCGTGGAAATAGGGTATTGCAAAATGGAAAGCTGATATGTGTGGGGGGTCTCCAAATAACCGGAGGGGGACGTGGTACAAAAAACTTTGGGAACCCCTGGGTTAGGGCGTTTTCAAAATTTCAAAATTGATTTTGGAACCCTTAGAAGTGACCTACATCAACCAAAAGCTTCGGGGCACAACTAGACCCCAAATGGAGCCTACATACCAAATTTCATCAAAATCGGTCAATGCTAAGTGGCAAAAGTGCCGCTTACGGCGTACGGCGGACGGACGGCCAAATTTTTATTCGATTTTTGGATTCTACGTACCTTGAAACGTAAACCAACAAATTTTGAGGGGGTGTTAAATTTTTTTTTCTTGGTCGATTCCAAAGGTTCATTATTGAAAATAATAAACCAAAATTGAAAAATGTGTAAAATTATAAAAATTGTAATTGTAAAATTGCAATTATTGTAATAATTATAAAATTGTACTATTTGTAATAATCAGAAATAAAATTATATTTAAAATATTACTATTATGTAACTACTAGTATTAATTTACTTATTATCAATTAATAAGTTAAGTTGGCTAGTTACAGAAGAGGGCTTTAGATGCGAGAGTATATTAAACAGCATATATGTATAGGAGACTATTAAAGTTTGGAGATTATTAAAGTTAGAAAATATTAAAGTAAGTTAGCATATGTTAGAGATTATCAAAATGCGTCTTTTTTCTGTCCAATCATGTATTTTTTAGTAATTTACTTATTACTGTAATGTATAGTAGATATAAATTTGTTTACCGATATGGAGCGATTTCGCAAAGAAGCCTACAAGAAGCCTCCCCTACAACGCGGGCCAAGCCTAATGTCGGGTAGGAAATCTGAGCAAATCGCATCGCATCATGAATTTATCTTGTAGTAAAAAAAAAATTATCTTGTGTACAAAATGGCGCCAAATAAACTTATCTATCTATCTATCTATCGCTAGCGGACATCACTCCTTAGCAATGAATGTCTTTTGTCTTTTTTAACTCCTCCCTCTCAGTCTTAAAATCACTAGTTGCCTCCTCACATGTGTTCTACAATTAGTCTATAAATCCTTCCTTGATACTTTCCAATATTTTAACTATCTGTAGATAGTTCAACAGGAATTATAAAATTGTAGAGAATTGGGCTTGCCCGTACTTAATTAAATGAATAAATGGATGTCGTGCTACTTTCGTTCCAATCTCATATAACGTTTTTATGCAGTTAGGTCCCAGCTAAAGAATATGCATGCTAATTCCCACGAGAAACATTATTACCTAGTTGATTGAGGAGTGAATCCCCGTTGTTGTCTATTATACTATTGAGGGCAGGTACCTTGTTAGTCCAGCCGCATGCACAGGTGGTACTCTTATTGCCTGCTCCCTGTCCGTGTTCGCTTGAATCTTCTTTCGCATAAGCGAGATTTAAATACGGTTTGGTGGCGGCCACTTTACAGTAAGATCCTTGCCTGTTTCCAAACGTCTTGATAGCAACTGAAGCCTCGTTCCTCACTGATGTTGTCATAACGTACCTAAACAGAAATAATTACATACCATAGTACCTGATTCGAAATTTAACATCAAATTTCATTTGTCTTTAATGATGGTTGCCATCCAATTTAATTATTATTGCGTGTAGGGTTTCATAGGTGGTGTGGTTATGCAAATAATAGTTAGATTTGGGTTAATAAAACAATAATAACGCACAAAACACATATGTTGAAATAGTATGTAAAAAAAAGAATAAAAAAGAATTTGTTTCATAAGTAGGTACCGACCTTTCCTGCTTTGGTCCGCAGTACGTTTCAGTCCGCTTTCCAGTTTGAATGATTAATTGGTTCATAGCGCACGTGGTGTTCTATAAAGGAAAATAATATATTATTACACCTACCTTCACCTACTCAGGATCGATCGATAAAGTTGTTTATTAGTTTCATATCATTCACGGATCCCGTCAATTCCAGGCGATTCCGTAATCGGAAAGTCCAGTCATGCAGCACGAATTAATGCGAATTTTCAAAGAAATCTTTTTTCTTTACAGTCTTTAGGGATCGTTTCATAATGTTCCAAAACGGATTTCAGTGACAATTTTTCTCGAAAAAGTGCATTCTAAAAGTGTTGAGACCATGCAATAGCTTCATTTTCTTTGAAACTCGCAAAAAGTAGGCACTTTTCTATAATTGGTGTTCTTCTATCCTCCCACCTACACACTCATTTATGAAGATAGTTTCCACTGTCCCTGGATAGTCAAGGTATCAGACAAACCGGAGGATTATTTTATTGGCCATTATGCTAATTCAGTTCAGTTACAAGTCATGTCTACCTACATATATGCAAGGTCTCACAGACAACTTTTGCAGTATACGAGTGAAAATCTTATACAGTATAACAGGCTGATACTTGCTTGGATGACGCAGCTGATGGCCAACTTGCAGCCCCCGCAGGTTTTGACGATCCAGCGAGTGGCGGCGACTCCCGTCGGCGAGATCGTCTCCGGCGTCAGTTTGGCGTCCTCGCCGGCCTTCAGACTCACGAATTTCCCGTCGACGCCGACGACGGACGTCCAAATGAGGAAGGCGCCGACGATCCAGGAAATCGCCGGTATCATTTCTCAGGGAGCCGATCAGCTTCAGTTGGTCACGAGTGGGCAGGCGACTAGCAACCAAAGAATTCAAGACCGGAAGAGGGGTTAGTAAGTACTTTCAGAACAATTCAAAACATTGTAAGTTACTATTGTCGAGTATCGACTTGGGGTTTTAGATTGCTTGATGCGTTCAAATATAAATTGCTCAGAAGGAGTCAATGGTAGCGTATTTCAAAACCTCAAGTAGCCTACAAAATGATACTAAGCTAATCCTTGATCAACCCAGTACCAGAGACACCATGGGATATGGGAACAAGAACGGTAGACGACACAAGTTGACAAATTACTGTTCATAAATTGTATTTAAATGAAAATAAACAAATGTATCAAAAAAATAGGTATGCGTATCGATTGTACCTTATCTCGTACTATAGGAAAATATATGAGTATACTTCAATGAAGACAAAACATCCCACGTTGTGACTAGGAAAATGGTACGCAACGTGTACCGATCAGAATAGTATTATACAATTGAAAATAAGGTATGGGCTGTCAAATATATGCAATATGCAAGATATTACTGAATTACGGTGTAAAGAAATAAGTATTCAAACAAAAGATATAAGCGTACCACTACTCGTACCACAATATTATAGAAAATGATTATGCTCGCTGAAGGCGTACCTCCGGAATAATAAGTAAGTTACTGGTAAACAATTACGTACCGAATCGTGTATCTAGTTATTTATGGCAATCAAACCAGCGTACTGAACGTGTATCGTCTGAATGACAAGTAAGTTACTTAGAATATTACTGTACTGAATGTGTATCTAGTTATTTATGGCAATCAAACCAGCGTACCAAACGTACCCAACTGAAGGTTATGCGTATCTAACAATGAATTTACTGCTTATGGCTCATGTAACCTATTCGAGTGCTAAGAACAACATTTGTTTTAAATGACGAATGAAGTCTGGAATATAGTGAGTTACTGGCACGAAGCGAAACAAAAGGAAACAATGGAAATGGTGATTACCGTACTACAGAGGGATCTAGGAGTCGTCTCGATGGGTTGGCACGGGTGTACCACTGCGAAGGCGCCTTGGTCCAGTAGTCGGTAGTCCAGGGGAGTTCAGTGAGCCCGTAGGTAATCACTGGCGAAGATTGGTTGAAATGAAAGTTCGTACCTATCGTGACTTCAGGTACGGGAGAAGACTAAGAAAAGCTACTTCAGCTACACTGTTGAATGGCAAAAATACGACGGCCCAGTGTACTTGCATCCACTCGAGTCAAGCGCAGACGGATGACTGAAGGGAGAGGGCTCGTCGAAGGGGCAGGTGGAGAGCAGTGGGTGGGAGAATCCGACGAAGACCGACGACGACCGAGCACCTCCGAGTGTCCTACGACTCTTCGCAGGGGTTTCCCGCGCTGGAGGTTTGGCTGGCCCAACTGCTTCGGCTTTCCCGCCTCTTTGTCGTCTGCCCCACTGTCTCCGCCCCCGACTTGCAACATGAAAATGTCAAAATCAAAATTAATGCTAGGTGGGTACCTAATAGGTACCTCTAGTTATTATTTGGACAATTTAACATACCCATAGAGTGGTTCATTGTCTCCTTCAGTTTTTTTTTTTTTTAGCAGATTCACAAGGGGGATTGGAGTGATCGGGGACCCCAGAAGGATTTCGTGTTTGACATTATGGAGGCTGTTACACGCCCGGTGGTCATACAATTCATACTCAATACTGAGGCATTCAAACCCTCAAAATCCCATGAAAAAAGTTTGGAGTAAGTACCTTTGAGAATTTCTGAGAAACTAGATCAAAACCTTATGTTCCGGTAAAACAGATTAGAGATCGCGTAATTTTGTTCCAACTCATCGAAAATTGACCTAACTTATAGGAATATCCAAATATATGAACAAAATCTTGAAAGGATTAGAATATTAGTTACCTGCCTAATTCCCGAAATATTGCAATCGCTGAGAAAAAAATCAATCGCTGTGGTTTCTATTTAAGTCAGTTGGTTTTGTGTTTGTGCGACTTCTGCTGGTGATTATTTGAGACGGATTAGGGTCTAATTGATAATAGCTTTTCTCAAGGCGGAGTCTAATTGCGCTTGAAAATTCCCGAATCATGGGCTGTGCCTTCAAACAATATCACAAATTTCATCGTTCGGACTGCTGACAATCTGAACATTGAAAAGTATCCTAGTGATTCCAGAAGACCTCTACATTGTATCCTCCTGGACTGCGAATCGGAACAAATCATCGAAGTTGTCTGCAAACGAGAAACAAGATGCGATCAAACATTCATAACTTCTCCTGTAATCTGTGATTTGTTTTATCTGTTTTTCCTATCTCGATGTTGCAAACACTCACGTTTATCATTGCTCTAAATGCAAACGTATACAGCTTCGCATACAACGTTTATTTATTTACTGACATCCGTAACTACAGTTTTGGAGTCAAAAAAATATACTGCTTCATTTGTGAGGAGCCGCTAGCCCTCCGATAGTTATCGGACCATCTGGCAGATAGCTTGACAACTCGAATACGTTATTGGGTACTATATTCACCTCTTTTTACCTCGCTATTTACTAATTTAGCTCGTTATTCGACCGCTCATATTTATGTTCCTAAAAAATGATGGAGTGTTTATGTAAAAAACGCTGCAAATCATTGCTCAAAGGTTTATTATTTTCTGTATAGATCACCCTTCTGTAAAGATCACTGGTTCTCCATCAATAGCACCTACCACCATCTGTATTCTCCCTTGACCTTCCCTCTCAAATTTCGGCTTCCTGCGTTCAATAGGATTGAAAATGACTTCGGAGCTCACTCAGCTGATCAGTGATCTGAGGAGTGAAGAAGATCTCCTCGAATGCTGGAGACGCCTGGAAGAGCACTTCCATTCAATAGGAATGAAAATGGCTTCGGAGCTCACTCAGCTGATCAGTGATCTGAGGAGTGAAGAAGATCTCCTCGAATGCTGGAGACGCCTGGAAGAGCACTTCCATTCAATAGGATTGAAAATGGCTTCGGAGCTCACTCAGCTGATCAGTGATCTGAAGAATGAAGAAGCTTTTGAGCAATGATTTGCAGCGTTTTTTACCCACCAACATTTTTTTTACCTACCAACTTTTTGCTTCCGAGTCAACCAAGGTAGCGGAAGCTTTGTTTTCACTTTTCAAGGACGAAAAAAAAAAGTTCTCCAAAATCAAAATTTTCACTCGCGTTTTGCGTTTTAGACCTTTCTGAACAATTTTGGTTCCGTGTCTGTGTGTCTGTCTGTCTGTGTGTCTGTCTGTCTGTGTGTCTGTCTGTCTGTGTGTCTGTCCGTCTGTCATGAATTCCTTGTAACGCGCATAACTATACGAAGTTATTGTCCGATTTCAATGAAATTTTCAGGGATTGTGCGGGTTGTTGTGTAGACGGTCCCCTATGAAAATCATCATCCTCGGACTGATAGAAGCGACTGCGCATGCGCGAACGTGAATTCCTTGTAACGGCCATAACTTCTACATTTTCCATCCGATTTCAATGAAATTCTCAGGGATGTTACAGATTAGTATTTAGATGGTCCCCTATGAAAATCATCACCTTAGGACTGATAGTAGCCACTGCGCATGCGCAAACGTGAATTTCCTTGTAACGGCCATAACTTCCACATTTTTCACCCGATTTTGATGAAATTTTCAGGGATTATGCGGATTAGGTTGTAGATGGTCACCAATGAAGATCATCACCCCCGGACTGATAGTAGCCACTGCGCATGCGCAAACGTTAATTCCTTGTAACGGCCATAACTTCTACAATTTCCATCCGATTTCAATGAAATTTTCAGGGATGTTACAGACTAGTGTTTAGATGGTCCCCTATGAGGGTAGAGTACTTAGAGATTGGTGCTTTGAGATTAACTACTATGCATCGGATCATCTATATAATCGGGTTATGGATACGAGGAAGCTATGTGCCACACCCACTTGGCAGACGTTTTTTACCTACCAGCTAGGTAATACCTACCACACCATACTGGCTTCACACCTTCACAATCAAGTTTATTAGAAAGAACTAAACGCTTCACACTCTATTGGAAAAATAGAAAGCTTCATATTGAAATTTGATTACTGGTTACGCAGAAGGCAAAACTGTAAACAAATCGAAGAAATGAACAGCGATCGCATTTTAGTCCGATAAAATTTGAATGGAGATTAGACCTCTTTTGCGATTCACACTCATGATTCTGTTTTATCGAAGGAAAACCTTCAAGTACTCGTAGGGACCGAACGGTTTGTCCTACAGAGCTCCGGGTGGTCTCAAAAATTTTTAAAAATTCAATACTATTTTAAATTGGTGAAAAAACGATACCTTTATTTCGAGAGTTTTCGAGCTAGGGCACTCCTGAAAATTTCAACCCTTAATTTTCACCCCTTAGAAGTGACCTACATCAACCAAAAGCTTCGCGGCACAACTAGACCCCAAATGGAGCCCATATACCAAATTTGAACCAAATCGGTCCAGTGTTGCTAAGAAAAGTGCCGCGAACGGCGGACGGCGGACGGACATTGCAAATTTGGATTCTACGCACCTTGAAACGTAAAGTGACAAAGTTTGAGGGGGGGTTATAAAAATTTTTTGCGATACGATCACATAGGCTTATTATTAGAAATAATAAACCAAAAAGTCAGATGATTTTGATGATTCATATAGGTTGGAATGTTATAGGAGAAATTTTTTAACAAACTAGTGATGAAAATAGGCATTTAGAAAACTATTGGTTAGAAAAACGAGCTATCTGCAAACTTCAATTGCTTGCTGCGCTTCGAGTAAATTATTTTAATAAATCAAACCATAATTATATAGTTGCTATCCTTCCTTAGTCATAATTAATTTAGTATACTTCGATTTTTAAAATTTTGAAGCAGGAATTTCTGAAACTTTTTTTGATTCCCAACCAATTGTGAAAAATGCGTATAGCTCGTTTTTTGAGCAAGGCCTTCAATTATGATTATCGAAGCATTATGTACGGATTCTTACTACAGAAAATTGGAAAAAAGTGGGTAACCCAACCCGATAGTTAACAAAAGAAGTGTTGAGGAACTCCTTGAGGGACCTTTTCATGTACCTCGATATTCTGCTTCTTTTGAGCCGATTTCAAGGATTTCCTCAACGTCGAGTTAGGATTGTGAATACGACGCTGAGGAAATGGTCATACGACTCGAGGAACTCCTCAAGGATTTCCTCGACATGACGACTATGAATAGCGCAGAGCATGCGACGGTTCCTCATCGCCTCCTTGAGGAGTTCCTCGGCGTTGAGGAATGACTGTGAACTCCGCCCCAACTTCTTCGACCGAAAAATGTTCCACGATTTACTGGTTTTGTATGGGAACAAAGACATTGAGGAATAATGGAGAATTGAGCGCCAGTATCCAATTACAATTTAATTACATTGTTATTGATGCATAGATTTGCAAACCAGTCCCTTCCTTCAGATATCTGAGCAGCAGCGCCCAGAGAACCGACGTGGATACACCCACATGACGAATGGGGTAGTTGCATGGGTCGGAATTTCGTGTTTTTGACTTCAGATTCGAATTTAGCGCACTTAAAAACGTATATGGACCAGTTTTCAGTTCGAAATTCCATTTAGTTTAGCCGTATTTCAATCAAGAAGTACCATCCTTTTTAGTGTTGGCGGGCCACACCTCTTACGTCATCCCTAAACGAGAATCTCACGATAGAGTGCGTTGAGATCACTGCAATCGAGGACAATTCGAGTCAGAAACATTGAAATGTACTTGCAAAATGATGGTGATGATTAAAAAAACTTTGAAATATATTTTTCAGGTTTTTTATGTTTGAATTAATCGTTTAAATTGAAAATTTTGAAGCATAATTTTGGCTGTTTTGCCGATGCCCGGGGGGGCACATCGGCGCGGGGTACTTCGATTAACCCCGTTGCTTTAACGGTCATAGTTATCACGTTATCAGTTTTTCGGGTGGCCCTTTCTCGTAGTGCGGTCCGAGTTGTTAAGGTGGGTGTCCACATGAGAGTGTTTCCCTCTCGAGAGTGGCAAATTCACTATCGAGAGTAAAACTCGCAAGTGTAAAGTCCACCGAGAGTACTCTCCGAGAGCGGCGGGGGGAGCTCTCCGAGAGTAGGGCGGTTGCATCATCCTCGATAGTGTAAACGCTTTCTCGTTGCTCTCCGCGAGTTCTCGCCATAAGTCAAGACGGTTTGTATTGCTGAGAGTTGAATCTGCGAGTTTTCAACAAGGCCACGCCAAGTAAAAAGTGGACCCATGAGGAGGTTTGCCTTCTCATTGAAAATTATGAAGCCAACCCTATCTACGACCCAAATATAATGAATCAAATACGAACCAAATAATGAATCAAAAAATGGTAATTCCTATTTTTAAAAAAAATTAAAATTTTTGAATTTGATTTTGAAAATTTAATGCGTTGACTTTGATTTACATGCAGAACATCGCCGAAAATTACATCGAAATCGGACAGTAGCTTTGTATTGCTTTTGCCATCTACAAGGACTTTCAGACAGACAGACCGACTGTCAGATGGACAGACACGGTACCAAAATTGTTCAGGAAGGTCCAAAACGTAAAATACGAGTGGTAATTTAATTTGGTCGATTTTTTATTGCAATCCTTGAAAAGTGAAGGCAGTAATACTTGGTCGACTCTCAAGCGAAATATGCCTAAATAAGCACGTTTTTTTGCATAAAAATCAATTTTTTCAAAGAAACTTTCCTCTTAAACCTTGAAACTGACATACCGTTGGAAAGGTGAGATCTTGGGGTAGTTTTTCCCGTTGAGTGCACCATGATAGCGGCATTTTTTACGGGGGAATCGTTGGCCTGAAAAATGGCGATTTTCGAAAAAAAATTATAAATGTTGACTTTGATTTATTTTTTTACTTTTACAAATGGCTTTAAGAAACTGGATTTTCCACTAAATGGATAGGAAATTTAACGCTCTGTCCAACGGTGTACTCAGATTTGAAGTAGCATGAGAAATAAGGGAGTTATGACCATTTTAGTGCTGCAAGGTCGAAAATACGAATAAAAACTTTAAAGTGAAAAAAAAAAGAATTTTGAGTGGATTAAGAAAAAATTGCTAGGAGACATTTTTTGTTGCAAATGAGTTTTAGAATCGATCATTGAAGTTTGGTCCATCCAAATGGTAGACACCCTGTATAGAAAAATAATAAACCATTGTGTAATAATTTGGGTCGACGGCATCTTCACTTGCTGATAACTCTCGAGACTAACCTCGCATCGCATGGTGTAAACAGTTTTCAACGGACTCTCGAGAGTTGGCTTCGAGAATTGCTCGCCGAGAGTGACCTCGCGGGGATTTTACTCTCTCGTTTAAAGGGATATGATAGTAACTCTCGAGAGCACAAGCTGCGAGTACTCTCACGTGGACACCCACCATAATGGTGATAACTAACAGATGTTAGTTGTTAGTTTACACCAGTATTTACCATAATTTATTAGTTGATTGGTTTGGAAAAGATAATGTTCACTGTAAAGTTTCAAGAAGCTTTTAATAAACGCTTGCATACGAGTCTGCAACTCATGTCTTCACTTTTCTGGTACCTACCCAATCTGCTTTCGAATGTTGTTGATAGGTAGTTCTTTTAACTCAGGGGTAGAACTCATTTTCTTCCGTAAGTACAACGGTTTTGGCAGTATATCATTTATGCGTAAATGTAGGGCTTTCCAACGAATGGTGAACGATTTTTCTACGAACGCGAATGACGAAGATAAAGTTCGAAAGGAACAACTTGGCTGTAAGTAGAAATCATCAGAAAAACAACCGTAACTTTTTTTTCGTTTATGTGCCAAAGTATTGACATAAAATGTCAATATGCCAAAAAGGAGAGCCATCGACTAGAGTTTCGAGGGTAGCTTCCCAGGAAAATATTCCGTACATGAATATTGGCATGTTGTACGATTTTTACGTCAATAACAACAAGTTCGTCAGCGCCGAAATAAAGGAGCCAATAATGTGAGGTAAGTTGACACTTTTATAGTAAAAGGTCAGTTGTAATTGTGATTTCTTCTGTGTAGTACTTCTTCATCCAAATGGTTGCACATTTATTGGAAGTTTCATTGTAGTGTCATTATCCTGTTTAAGTTACAGTGGAGGGAATGCCAGTAGGAAACAAAATCTTTGATGCAACATATTTCGATTGCACAGCTAGCAAAATTCAGTATGAAAGCACAACAAAGTGTGAGTGATTCTCCAATTTTATTGCCACAAACGAACGTAAACAAACCCAACAGAGGGTTGCTATCAAAGGACCCCCCGAGCAAAGGATCCCTCCGGCACAGTAACCTTGCGTCAGAGTAACCAGTGGTGTAGGGGTCTCTTGGCCCCCTTCATACCCGTGACGTAGCCCCCACCCCGCAGTGTCCAAGCCGTGTGTAGGTTTTCCCGCCTGAATCCGAAATCCCGTTTTTCGAAAAAATCTCTAAATTTTTTGGAAGCGTTTCCGGGAGTTTTATTTGCAGATTCGTACTTCAATAGAGATTCTCTACACAGAAAAAATACAAAAAAATATCATGCAACTACCCCATTGTCCAACAGGACCTCAGCACCACTTGCAGTAGCGTTGATAGAATTAATTTTATGAGAAATACATTTTGCAGGAGAAGATTGAATTTGAGCACGAGAATCATTCCGGAAACAGTATGTTGACAAGTGGTGTTTAGCAATGCATTTTGTACAAGTATGTACGGCCTCAGGTTGTGCACTCTCATCGGGGATGAGATGTCGCACAAAATTTGCAGTTACGAATTCCAATTATCAGAAGCGCCGTAACCTTTAGTGCCAATAGCACCTGTATCAGTGACTTAGGGCATCTTTCAATGGGGAATTTGCCTCAATTTTAGATTCTGGAATTTCAAGGTAAATCCTATTATAGGGCCCTAGAATAACGTTTAACACTAGGAATAACCAACGGAAAAAAATTACCGTAGGAGAAAATGACTAAACAAGTGAACCTCTGTTACAAAACACCGCGAAAATCGAGGAGTATTGTTGACGTCATACGAAAAAAAAAAAAAAAAAAAATGACGCGAAAGCAACGACAACAGACAGAGTTCTAGCACGCCACACAAAACGATCCAGTGAAATGGCTACTCGAATAATGTGATTCAAATCTTGAAACTAAATAAGAGAAGATGAAGAATAATAATGCTTGAAGCTTGGTTCACATAGGTGCGTAATGTCCGTAATCCGTAGTGCGTAATTGGATCTCATTGGCTGGAGCGAATAGCCCCTCAATTAAGCGGAGCGAATAGCCCCTCGAATAATGTGATTCAAATCTTGAAACTAAATAAGAGAAGATGAAGAATAATAATGCTTGACAAACTAGTAGATAGATTCGTATTGTAAAAAAGTGAGTAATACTGTTTCTTTTGGTCAATTTGGTGTCTGGGTTCTTCCTGCCAGTTCGTGGCGCACTCTTGTGCGCACTACTCGGAAGGTAAAAGTTCGCGTATGTTCCGCTTCTGTGGTAAGCGCCACAGAACCTCCTTTGAAGTCAGATTGGTAGAATATCCGTCACGTTTCAAACATGGCTGCCTCTTACACATTGCCACCACATTTAAAATGTCCATCTTCCTTAAATTCTCTAAATTTTTTGGATGCGTTTTCGAGCAGCTCACTATGGTTTTATTCCATAAAATAAACCCTTCATTCGAAAAAAAAAAAAAAATGTGAGGCAAATTCCCCATTCGGTCGTCTTGCAGGTGGCAACGACGTCCCTGAGTTTAGATCTCTCCAACAGTTCTTTTTGTCCTTGATCTCCAAAATGATTCGATCCTGAACCATCCTGTCAGCGATCGAAGCGTCACATTCACTGAGTATGTGAATTCCACGCAAACGGAATCACACCTGTTAGCACATTCCTGAACTTCAACGGGGATTACTGTCAGTCTGTCTTAGGGGTGTGTCGGTCCAGGTATTTCCCTGGAACGGTTCCAACGGTTACGGTGACAAAGATGTAACCGTTCCAAATTACCGGTACAGTTCCATTACCGATACAGGCGATCAAATCCCACTCACATGGCATGGATGAAGCAGGCAGTCAAATCCCTATCGTCCTTCTTCCATGCTTATGATCTCAACTTGCAATACAATAGCATCATTTTCCTTGACAATTCGCTAAAAGGAAGGAATTTGAACAAGTGTTACAAAAGAGGCAATTTATTATAAATAATAGTTACCAAACAATTCAAGGAAAGAATTATGACGTTGTAGTTTAAGAACTTAACATGACAATAATAAATTAATAAAACTGGAGACAACTTCCATGCTAACCTGTCCAGAAGATAACTTCCCGCTCAAAAGCCATTCCATGAACCATTCTCAGTCCATGGAAGTAGTAAGGGCGCTTCCAGGTACAACATGGAACAGAACTGAGAACAAGATCCATGCTTACCGGTCCAGAGCCATTGAACCATTCTCTGTGATATCTTATCGGTCCGGTTACATCCTTACCGGTCCAGTTCCATCCTCACCAATCAGAATGATCAGATTGATGAGATGATTGATCAGATCATTCTGATTGGTGAGGATGGAACTGGACCGATAGAAAAGATTCTCTTCCCGGTCCAGAGCCATCTTAAGATATCTTATCAGTCCGTGGAACTGGACCGGTAAGGGTCGAGTTTTTGTCACTGCGTGGAACCGTTCCAACCTGATACTCGGTTCCACAGTCCCGGTACAGCTGTACCGACACACCTCTAGTCTGTCTATGGAAAATTGTTCGACTTGAAAACCTTCATTATCACGCTGTGTTCATCTCCGAAATATCAAATTTCCCCAAAGTTGTCCATAAGTGAGCTTATCATGGCCGGGAATAGGTAGAATTGAACGAAGTTATGGCAATGGTCGCCCATTAGTGATGAGAGCGGCTACCCTCAATCGTGACGGCAAATTGTTCTTACATACCTACAGCTAAAATCGTTGCTTCCAAACCTTCCAAGTATCTCTCTCCAGTGAGCTGCAGAGTCGGCGGAGGCTTGAATTCGCAGTTAGTTCCAGACATTCCTAAATGGAGACGGGAGCAGAGCCGGAGAATATTGAACCAAGGCCGCAAGACTGATTTTAAAATGAAAATTGTGTTAACACCTGACACCATGTTATATGCTGGGTAATCAGAAGAAAGTATTTTAAAAAAATACTTATTAGATCGAGTAAAACTGCAAATCGCGAACGAGCACCCTTGAAATTTATTCACAGTCTTGATTAGAGATGGGTTTGTGTCTGTATCAATCTGATACTTTGTCCCAGTGGACTGGAAAGTAGCAGTACTTCTCAAATGTGACAAGCCGAAAGTATCAGAGACTGCGGTCACATCGTGTAGGTGTTACTGTTTGGTCTGTTCCCTCGTTACTTTCATTTTCGGTCCAGTCCCAGGTATTTTCCTGGTGGCTCTTCAGTTTCCTCTTCCTGTCCAAACCACTTTTCAAGTCACAATCGCATCGAGCAGTCACAATCTTCGGCCAATGCGCCTGCAAAACCGTCCTTGCGTTCGCGTCCTGCTCCCCATTCATAGGGGACCACCCTCCAATTCATAGGGAGCCATCCACCATCCATTTCGTTGGGGACCATCCTCCAATTCATAGGGGGCCATCCCTCCATCCATTTCGTTGGGGACCATCCTCCAATTCATAGGGGACCACCCTCCAATTCATAGGGGACCACCCTCCAATTCATAGGGGGCCATCCCTCCATCCATTTCGTTGGGGACCATCCTCCAATTCATAGGGGGCCATCCCTCCATCCATTTCGTTGGGGACCATCCTCCAATTCACAGGGGACCACCCTCAATTCATAGGGGACCACCCTCCAATTCATAGGGGGCCATCCCTCCATCCATTTCGTTGGGGACCATCCTCCAATTTATAGGGGACCACCCTCAAATTCATAGGGGACCACCCTCCAATTCATAGGGGGCCATCCCTCCATCCATTTCGTTGGGGACCATCCTCCAATTCATAGGGGACCACCCTCAAATTCATAGGGGACCACCCTCCAATTCATAGGGGGCCATCCCTCCATCAATTTCGTTGGGGACCATCCTCCAATTCATAGGGGACCACCCTCAATTCATAGGGGACCACCCTCCAGTTCATAGGGGGCCATCCCTCCATCCATTTCGTTGGGGACCATCCTCCAATTCAAGGGGGACCATTTCAAAATTCCTTGGGGAGTACCCTCCCAATTTATAGGAGACCATCCAAATCGTTGGGGCCATCCTTCAATTCATAGGGGACCACCCTCCCGAATCATAGGGAACCGTCCCACCATCCAATGATCCCCAACTATTAGGATGGTGGGATGGTCCCTTATGAATTGGGAGGTTAGTCCCCAAGCAATTTGGGAACGATCCCCTATGATTTGGAGGGTGGTCCCCTATGAATTTGAGGGTGGTCCCCCATGAATTGGAGGATGGTCTCAACGAAATGGATGGTGGGATGGCCCCCTATGAATTGGAGGGTGGTCCCCTATGAATTTGAGAGTGGGTCCCCTATGAATTGGAGGATGGTCCCCCCGGCTGAAATTCGCGAACGACGATCAGAAAAAATTGACCCAGTCTTTGAAAAAACTTGGCTCATAGGAACATTTGTGACAGTATCAGGTAAAAGTATCAGGTACCCAAAAAGTAACAGGGACAAGTTGCTCCTGTGACTCGAAAAACCTGTCACAACCCATCTCTAGTCTTGATGGCACACCACAAGGTAGCCAACATAACAATACTAAGACAACATTTATTTTTTCACAAACCTGACATTTACATAAATTTTCTTTGCCTGAGATAAATATAATATATTTATTAAATTAAGACAATAATTTGAAAACTCAGATCATGAAACTAAAATATTATTTTAGTTTCAAGATCTGAGTTTGTCGTAATGGTCATGGACCTAGTATCCAGGGATACTAGGTCCATGGTAATGGTTAAGATCATGGAAGTGATAGTACCCTATCATCTTCCATGATTAAGATGCTGGAAAGGGTGTCCAAGGTGTTGAACAGTAGGTACTTCAGAGGGAACTGGTACGTTTAATTAAATTTTAGTTACAATCACAAGAAGGAGAGCTGTTTAGCTAATAAAATGAGACAAATAAAGCATTCTGAAAGAATGACCCCAGTTCAATCCAATTTGCAGCGCTTTTTGTGTAAAATTTCATGAAGCCCTAAGAAGCAGTCCTCACCCAGTTCGTGAGTGTAAGAACAACACAGTTACACAGTTGTGGGCGTAAGAACAAAAAAGGTACAGTATTGGTAAAAACTTGATAAAAAAATATTTAAACATATTGTTTAGTAATGCATGCATTCCAGGGGACGTCCCATTGGATAAGTATTGGATCAGTTTAACCAGTTGGTAAGCGATAAAACTTTTTTACTCGATGTAATTTATTTATTACTTTAGGCAAGAAAATAGTGATCCACCCCACCATTATCCACCTTAACATTTCTAGCGGCATGAGAGCCGCGAATCTGAAGAGCATTTTGAAATCCATGATCTACGATACCCAACATGCGAATTCGAGTTCACCCCCCCCCCCCCCTCATCACCCTAACACCAACAATGGTGCCAGTCTGGCACCAAAGCGGAAATACGTCGTAACATCGAACTTTCATCTATTAGGTTAGTAGACAGTCCGTCGAATGTCACATCCGTAATCAAGGTGAAACAACAAAACACCCAAGAAATATGAGGTTTATGGTGCCCTGGCACCATGGTGGCACCACTTTTATTTCCATGGTGGTACAGAAAGTAATTCATGCAAATCCTAAGGTATAATGAGAATTGTTCCTCAATTTCAAAGCTTGGATACAATTAGTAAGCAGTAAAGGAACCGAAATATTGAAAAATTGGATATTTTGTGAATATTATCCCCCCACCCATCCCCTCCTCTTGCAAATTTTGGTACTCTGGTGAAATCATGTACAACTCGGAAGTTATTTTAGTCAATCAAAAAAAGAAACACACAAATCGGTTGGAATTGAGGCCTGGGCAGAGTTTTATAAGATTATGCCCGCAAACGTACATTTTTTAAGCATTAACCCCCCTTTCCCCCTCTTTAAAAGGCAAAATTCGAAATTCCGGCGCCGTAGTGGACAAACTAAATAGTTTTCCGCGTCGAAGAGAAAAAAGAACCACGAAAATCGGTTGAGAACTAAGGCCTGTGCAGAGTACACAAGATTTTGTTACACACACACACACACAGACATACACCTATGGTTTTTTTCGCGGATTTGGATTCAGAATGGTCTAAAACGGATTACTGTGTGGTTATTTTTTTTTTCTGTTGAGTGTTGTCCAACTTCACCCCAGATCGATCGCATAAGGACGCCCAAGTCTTTACGGTGGGACGTTCTAACAAAAAGTAGGTAGGAAGTCTCTTGGGAATTCGTTTTGTTGCACTCTAGATCACGAAAATAATGACTAAGAAAATCTACCAATGACAATGAAAAACTTATTTTCATCGACTTTCTAATTATGTAGCAGAATTTTTCAATTCGGTAGGTAACTAACAGCAATCAACTAACAATAACTAGTAGGAGTAAAAT
>WIXP02000184.1:0-16026 GCA_009739505.2 Apolygus lucorum
GTTTTTTTTTTTTTTTTTTTTTTTTTTTTTTTTTTTTTTTTTTTTTTTATTGGCATCGTATGTACATACATTCAGCCTAGCATGTTAATTTTTACAGTACAAAATGTAGAAAACGAATTGATTAAAGAAAATAAAAATTTTAAAAAATATCACATTAGGATAGTATACAAATCATGTACAGCAAAATAACATCATTATACTTTGTGTTTGATCTCTGTGAGAAATGTATAAAGGGCTTCGTAAACGATGGAGTTCTCTGATGATAGGAGTGAGTCTACGTTGAAGGGCCTCTCGACTTGTGCAGCTACTTTAGTCAACATGGTCTGTCTCTGCTGATCATGTGAGGGGCAAAGCAGGAATATGTGTTGGATTGATTCTTCTTCGTCGCATGTGTTACATTTGCTGTCGTTGATTAGTCCGCATTTGAATAGATAAGCATTACATAGCGCATGTCCCGTTCTCAGTCTGATCATCGACTTCAGGAATTGAGTGGTTGCGGTCGGCGGTTGAGACCTAAACCAACTCATTTTTGACGGTTTGGGGAACATTGAGATGTATCGTTGTCCCGCATGGTAGTTGAGGTGGAAATCATTCCATTTACAGGCTAGGTATTGAGCAAATGTTACTTTGAGATCTGTGTGGGGAAAACATGGGGGTGATATTAACCTTTGTGGTATAAGAATAGCCGCTCTTGCCTTTTCATCAGCTATGTCGTTTCCTCGAACTCCCTTGTGCCCGCGAATCCAGATTAGATTTGTTGGCTTTTTCTGGTTGTGAAGGGTTGCTGCGTTTTTTATTATATCCGCTTCAAGGTAAGTGAGTCGTGAGTTAGGTGTAAGATGTCTCAACTTGTTTACTATACTTTGGGAATCTGTTAGCAAAACCACACGTTTACAAGACTCTCTCAGGTCTTGAGCGTACTTTAGAGCTTGTACTATGGCGAACGTTTCTGCGGAATATATGCTAGCTCGGTTCCAGAGGCGGAAGCTTTTTGAACATTTGTTGGAGCTGTCATAAAAGGCGCACCCTGTTTTGTTGTTAATTACAGAGCCGTCAGTGTAGATCACAGTGGAGTCGGGCCATTTTTGGGATATGTACGCGTCTACGAAGTCAGCAGTGCAAACTCCCGGAGCGTAAGCCATCTGTGGTAGGTGGGATATGGAGAGAGTATTAAGCGTGGGTGTGTAAGGCATACAATATCGCAAAGGTATGCTCTGTCTTGAAACCCAAGATATTTCATTCGACCAATTTAAGAAACTCTCACAGATGGGTGGTGATTCTTTCTTCATCCAGTAAGGCTCAGTCAATGTATCAATCGCCAATGTTCTAATTTTGTTCATCATTGGTTCGTTCCTACTATACATTGATACCATATAACGGTTCGACAGCAGCTCTCTCCTAAGTTCGAGTGGGGGTTCGCCAGACTCGGCCAGAAGTGCGGCGATAGGGGTGCTCTTCAGAGCTCCCGTCGCCGCCCTCAATGCTCTGTATTGTATTCTGTCTATTTTTAACAGATTTGTCTTAGCTGCAGATGCGTAAAAAATTGAACCGTAGTCCATGACGCTTCTCACCGTAGCATAGTAAAACATCATAGCCGTCGGGGGATCTGCTCCCCAGGAAGTAGACGTGAAGGACCTCAAGACATTCGTGTATGCTTCGGCCCTTGTGACTGTTTCATCTATGTGCCTGTTCCAATTCAGGCGTCGTGTGAGATGTACTCCCAGGAATTTCACTGTTGATGAGCATGGAATTTCCAAGCCACCAAGCGTCATCCGGTCGCCTATATGGATCCGCCTTCTAGTGAATAGGCATATATTTGACTTTTGTAATGAGATTGAGAGTCCCAATTCACTGAAAAAATTAACAGTTGAGAGAACCGCTTGGGAGAGTGTATCCTTACATGTCTCAAAATCGTATTCTGTAATATATAGGCAGATGTCGTCGGCATATTGTAAGATTTTAACAGACGCAGGTAGAACGTCTTCGATTCCTGAAACATACACGATATATAACAATGTGCTAAGCACAGTTCCTTGAGGTAAACCTTTCCAGACCTTTCTAGGTCCAACTATGGCATCCTCCACCTTTACATATATATTTCTTCCGTCTATCATCCTAGTTATTAAGTCTGCAAACTTATTTGAAGTACCAATCTCTTTTAGTTTTGTATTAAGAATGGGCAGCAGGACGTCATCATATGCTGATTTGATATCTAGAAAAAGGGCCAGTGTTGACCTATTCCTTGTGAATCCCTTTTGGATATCTGTGATCAATGCGTTTATTGCGTCTGTTGTTGATTTTTCAGATCGAAACCCGTATTGTGAATTCGGTAGTTTCTGATGGTGTTCCAGCCACCATTGAAAACGAAACTTAATTAGGCGTTCGTATGTTTTCATCAAACATGAAGTCAGTGAAACTGGTCTGAGAGAGTCAATCTGTCCATGTGGTTTGCCTGGCTTTTGAATTGGGATGATGAGATAATCAGACCAGGATTCGGGAACTGTTCCTGTATGCCAGAATCCATTATAGATTTTCAGAAGGGCTCGTTTGTATTCCATGGGTAAGTGTGTTAACACTTGGTAAACCATTCCGTCCTTCCCGGGAGCAGTGTCTGTTTTCGAAGGAATGGCAGCTAATAGTTCCTGGATGGTAAATGGAGTCTCAAATGTACTCTCCGGATTGTCAGAGTTCTCTTCTGTGTTGGACGGTTCTGAGCGAACCCAGTCCGGAGCCAGTTTATGTAGGAATTCAGTTATAAGTTCTCCATTCCTAATTTGTTTGGGTTTGTTTAGTTTTGAGTTCTTTAGGATTCTAATCTGTTTCCAAATCTCTCTAAGAGGGGTGGTTCTGTTGAGTTTACTGCAGTATTCATGGAATGCCTCCCTTTTTCGTTTCAAAATTATTCGTTTTGCGAGGGCTGCTTTTTGTTTTGCAGATAGGAAGTTTTCGTAGGTGGGGTTGAATTTATAGATTCTATACGCTGCCTTTCTGTGCTGCACAGCTTCAGCACATTCTTCGTTCCACCATGGACTATTCTGTTTCTTAGTACCGGGTTTGCAAATTGGGGCGGAATTGTTACATGCGTCCTCTATCACTGCCATAAGGGTCGCATAATCAAGAGTGGGGTTGGTTAGAGTGTTTATTTTGCTTAAAAGAAGGGAATCAAATTTTTCCCAGTCCATTTTGTGCAAGTTCCATCTCCGTGTAGGGATGGAGGGTAATATGTTCTCATCTACTGACATTTTCATCAGCGATGGCCAGTGGTTTGATCCAAGGGGATCATCCAACACCTCCCACGTAATACTGGACGCGAGAGTAGGTGAAGAAAAAGTTATGTCGACTGCGGAATTTGTACGTTGAGAAACTGAAGGAACTAGAGTTGGAGATCCGTCATTCAAGTACAGAAGGTCTGACTCTGCAGCAGCTGTAAAAAGTGAGACACCTTTCCCATCAGTGAAAGATGAACCAACCAGTCTGTGGTGACAGTTCCAATCGCCAGTAATCAAGCAAGGTCGTGGTATCGAGTTGAATAATGTTTCCCACTGGTTTTGTGTGATACGATTTCTGTGACTATTATAGATTGATACTAAGTTCAGTTTGAGATTGTTGGATAATTTAAGACTTGCACCCACTACGAAGAAATCTGGAATCCCACTAGTAATGTTGAGTGGGGTATACTCGATGCCCTCCTTGACGAGAAGAGCGACACCAGACTTCCCGTCCGCCCTGTCTTGCCTGAGTAGATTATAGCCCCTGAACGAGTAGCTTCTGCTTGGTTGGAACCAAGTCTCAGAGATTGCTGCCGCAGTCACTGGGTTTGAATCCAGAAAATGCTCCAGACAAGGCTTGTTGCTCACCAACGAACGAGCATTCCATTGTAGAAATTGTATTTTTTGTTTATTATTCATCAATATTTTATCAATTTAATAATATTGTGGTATGGGTAGATGTAATAATTACCGATGATGGAAGGGGAGTTACGGTGGCTAGGAGTCCTTGGAGTTGTAAGTTTCTAGATTATTGAGAATAGTATTAGAGATGGTGTTCAACATCTCTGAACTCTGTGTTAAGGGTTGGTTTGGTTGAGAAAGAAGATGATTCAGGATTTCTTGAGAAATTTGTTGGATTTGTTCAGGATCAACTTCCATGGTTTGGTCCTCCATTTGACCTGGAGGTTTAAGCGGGGTTCGGCGTACTGGTATCCGAAGGGTGTAAGAGGTTGTATTTTGTGCTCGAGAGTGAAGGTTGTTCGTATTTGACGAGGGCTCTGATTGCTGTAAATTCTGGAATGATTCATCAGATGTTGACTCAAAATTTTTTGTTTGGTGTTTTGTTTGGGTGCGGCCATCAGGTCGTGCATACGGAGCTGATCGAGCTTGTTTGCGATTGCGTCTAAGTGAAGTGTTGGTCATTGAGGTGGGTATATCAGGGTATTCCTCTTCTTCCGTTGGTTGTGTCAGTGTATGAAATCGGTTGGATGTTACTACCGTAGCGTACGAGTCAGACATCACTGAGAGTTTCTTCTTTTGTACTCTATCTTGATAGAGGGGGCATATGTTGTTATTGGCTTTATGATTTGCGCCCTTGCAGTTGATACAAATATTCAAATTTTCATCTTTTTTAGGGCAAGAGTCTGTTAGGTGGCTCTCACCGCAGTGGAGACAGCGTATACCGCTTCTACATTGATAGTGAACATGTCCTACTCGATGGCACAGATTGCAGCGACGGACAGGGGGGACATAACATCGACCCGGCACCGATGGCCATAGATCGAGACATATTCTGGAAGATTTTGTGAGTCGAACGATATGAAGCATGTGGTCAGTTTCTGACGTGTCTTAGACCCATCATCCTCAGTTACAATCCTAGTTAGTCGTCGAATTCTTTTAACTGGTATGGTTGAAACCATCACACTCAATATTTCTTCATCATCGAGAGTAGTATCAACATTTCGTATAACTCCGGTTTTATAAACTAGTGAGTCAGGGATGTAGGCCAAAAAATTTTTATTTGCAAATGCTGGGTGGTTCAGAAGTTGATTTGCTGCGGTAGGTGTTGAGACTTCCACTTTGAATCTATTTCCACCAACGCAGAGAACGTTGGTAATTGAGCGAGGATCTATTTTTGTTGACGTAAAGAGCCAACGACCAAATGCCATAGGATGCGTTTTTCCGATATTAGATTCTTTTCCTTCAACAAAGATAAAAAAGGGACCTTTGTCTTCATTGCGAAATCGGTTTGTTATTATCCTGTCTTGGAATTCTTTAGTTGATAATGATGTTTCCATTTGATCTTTAGTTTGTTTGTCGGTATGTAGAGTAGTATTATTTTTCGGAGGAAGGGCATCTGCCCCCCCTCCTCCCGGCCCACTCATTTATAGGTAGGTATACTTCTACCTATTCACGGAAGATTTTATTTTATCCAATTGAGATAGTTAATTCAGTATCAAAGTTGAATAATGTCGCTTACTTTCGCTTATCCGTGGGCAGGTAATCTCGGAGATAACGCGCAGAGGTCTGCTCCCGGTGAACGCTAGATAACGACTCCACAAATGACTTGATAAACGTTATTGCAAGTCAAATTCTTTTGTACTCAGTCCGACTCAATATCAAAGAGACCGCCGATAGAACAAAGGAATGGACGTATGAAAATACATGACCACTGTCCTCCTCACATATGACGAACGACATTGGAAGTGATATTCCTTTGTTCATGAACCGCCTCAACTACAAAGAAGCCGCCGATAATCAAAGAAATATACTCATGATAACCCAGAACCAATCACTACCTCACATATGACTTGATAAACGTTTTTGAAAGTCAAATTCTTTTGTACTTAGTCCGCCTCAACTTCAAAGAGACCGCCGATAGAACAAAGGAATGGACCTATGATAATACATAACCACTGTCCAACTCACATATGAAGAACGAAATTGGAAGTGATATTCCTTTGTACATGAACCGCCTCAACATCAAAGAAGCCGCCGATAATCAAAGGAATAGACTAATGATAACCCAGAACCAATCACTACCTCACATATGACATGATAAACGTTTTAGAGAATAAAATTCTTTTGTACTAAGTCCGCCTCAACTTCAAAGAGACCGCCGATAGAACAAAGGAATAGACCTATGATAATACATAACCACTGTTCACCTCACATATGACGAACGACATTGGAAGTGATATTCCTTTGTTCATGAACCGCCTCAACTACAAAGAAGCCGCCGATAATCAAAGGAATATACTAATGATAACCCAGAACCAATCACTACCTCACATATGACTTGATAAACGTTTTTGAAAGTCAAATTCTTTTGTACTTAGTCCGCCTCAACTTCAAAGAGACCGCCGATAGAACAAAGGAATGGACCTATGATAATACATAACCACTGTCCAACTCACATATGAAGAACGAAATTGGAAGTGATATTCAGTTGTGGTTCAGCCTTTATCGGGTGAAGACGTGTCGTCTGATTACAATCAACCTTCCGTCACCTGCCGATAACGAGGTAAACACCGATTAAGTCTCTCTTTCACTACGTACAGATATATTTTATCATCCAGTGGCACAGTCTTAACAGTATTTTACTGGTATCATAAAACGTTCATTTAAACTCCCTGATGGGAGTCGACAGCGGTGGAGGGGCTAATACCCCTTCACAAAATCACAATATCAATGACACCAATGATAGTACACGTCTAATAAATGAAGATTTTATGAATCGTGTCTCGAAAAATCGATTCCGCCCGAACGATTTGGGACCATTTTTTGTATTTGTTGAAGGTATCGACACAAAGATCGGAAAAACTCACCCCATGGTTTTTGGTCGTTGGTTGTTCAAACAGCCCAATATTAATAAAAAACTAATTACTAACGTAGTCCGAGTTGGTGGCAATAGATTCAAGATAGAACTAGCAACATACAAAGCCGCAAATGATCTTGTTGAAAATGTGAGTTTTAAAACAGAAAAATACTTTACTTATATACCAGACACGCTTATCTACAAGACAGGTGTCATCCGATACGTTGATCCGTCCTTGACCGATGAGGAAATCCTACAAGAGATGATTTCGCCAATCGCTCCTATTCGTGTTAAACGACTAGTTAAAACTACAATTAATCCTGATGGATCGAAATCAAATACAATACTACAAACCTGTTTCCTCACATTCGATGCTCAGCGTATACCTGAATTTGTATCAATATACGGCGCTCGGTGCCGGGTTGACACTTACGTCCCTCCCGTTCGCCAGTGTTCCTTATGCTATCGCATAGGGCATGTGAAGTTCCAATGCGTAACTGGCCTACGCTGTGTTAACTGTGGCGAACAACATTCATCCGATCAATGTCCCAATAAGAATATGCCGCTTCACTGCATAAATTGCAAGGGCGATTCTCATATTGCTAGCAGCAGACATTGCCCTATATATCTCCAATCCGTCAAGAAGAAAAAAGAGCAAGTCATGTCGGACGCGTACGCAACCGTAGTTAGGAACTCATTTGGTGTCCTAAGAGAACAACAAGCAGATTTTTCCGATGAAACAACCAATTATGCGACAGAGAATCCACCACTCGTATCTCACAACTTTCAGGAGCGAAAATCATCCTCGCGTAAAACATCATCACGCCCTCTTCCGTACCAACGTCCGAACAATAAAAAGAAGTCTTACGAATCGGAATATGCAGAAGAATGGTCGCGTAACACTTCCAGTCAAGAACAACCTAACACGGCAACGAGACCGGTCGAGAAACGTCGGCTATCACCTTTCTACAAGGGTTCTCTTATTCGTGGGTCATCCCCTATCCGCGCAGAGAGCCCCTCCATGGATATAGTCCAGGAGGACTTGGTGAATCAAGCTTCAGAAGCCATTTTCAGACTCATGTCACAAACAAACAATCAATCATCTCAAAACGAAATTTCTCAGCCTTTATCAAATATACTCATCGACCTTTTGGCCAGACAAGCCAACTCACCTGGTTAGCAGTATCCACCAGTCTAGAGTACCGCAATTTCTGCTTATTTTTCTTCCAAATTTTCAACACTTCAAGCAAAATACAATAAATGAACAACAATGTTAGTAGAAATAAATTATCCTTTTTACAATGGAATGCCAGGTCATTAGTTAGCAACAAGGGGAGCCTGGAAAATTTCCTCTCTGCAACTCCTGTTACTGCAGCTGCAATTTCTGAAACATTCTTTCACCCGAACAGATCTTACTCGTTTCGAGGCTACAGTATGCTACGAAGCGACAGACCAGATGCTCGAGCTGGAGTAGCACTGTTAATAAAACACGGAATAAGATTCAGAGAATTAACAATAAACGCAAGTATAGATGAATTTTCATGCATTGCCGCAGAAATTTACATAAATGGAAGGTACTTAAGTGTGGTTTCTGTGTACAATAATCATAGTAATACCGTGACCCAATCCGAGTGGGAACGATTCTTTCGGCTCATTCCCCAGCCGTGTTTAATCTTAGGTGACTGGAACTGCCACAGCACTGTGGTCGGTAGCTCATACACAGATCGGAAAGGCGAAGCCCTTCTAGAAGCAGCAGCGGAGTGTAACCTTATATTTCTAAACGACGGTTCCCCGACATTGGTACCATCAGTAACACAACGCATTTCGTCGGCAATAGATATAACCTTTGCTTCAGCACAACTGGCGGCCGAGTTCACTTGGGATGTTCTGGAGGATCCAATGGGCTCCAATCACTGGCCGATAGTCTTATCTTCCAACCAAGAGGAGCCACTTGTACCTATAAATCCTTCGAGAAGATGGAATATATCCAAAATGGATTGGATCAAATTTCGTGAGTACCTTGAAGCTCAGGATCAAATGGGTCATCTCCACAATGCAACTTATGAAAGTCTTATTCTCATTGTAGAAGAAGCTTGTAACACCCATGCACCTGTGTGTTCTGGCTTCATAGGAAAACCACGCAATTATTGGTGGAATGACGATTGTGCGGAAGCAGTAAGAGCGAGAAAGGCGGCATTCAGAATGTACAAAGATAACCCTTGCATGAATACCTTCATTGAAGCACAAAGAGCGACAGCACTGGCGAAGCAGATTATCAAACGACAGAAAGCAAAAGCCTTTAAAGAATTTTGTTCTCAGTTGAATAAATCAACACCAATTAAGGACATATGGAACCAGCTACGCATACTCAAAAACTGTAAACTCAGATCCAGGAATACAACGCAGGAGGGTGATTGGATCTTGGAATTTCTACACAGCCTCACTCCAGCTTGGTCGCCTTTGCCTCCTCTAGAACGGCCGACAGTATCGACATCGGATCCAAATCATGAATTCTTCTTTGTACCCTTCACACTTCACGAGTTCGAGGGTGCCTGCTCTCGCTCATCGTCCTCCGCACCTGGGAAAGATGGAATCCCGTACGCCGTCATCAACAATCTCACCATAAGTTTTAAGGAGAAACTTCTCGATCTATTCAACCAGTCTTGGGTCTCGGGGACTTTTCCCGAAGCCTGGAAGGACTATGTGATTGTTCCTATCCTAAAACCAGGCAAACCAAGGAGTGAAGCTAAATCATACAGACCAGTAGCATTGGCATCATGCGTCATGAAGTGCTTTGAGCGTTTGGTTAAGAATCGCCTACAGTGGTGGCTCGAAAACCGAAACGTACTACCTCATAGCCAGTACGGATTTCGTTCACAAAGATCAACAAACGACGCACTTACTTTGCTGATCACTCACATACAAAATGGATTTACAAATAACTTATCTACCCTCGCATTATTCCTCGATGTATCAGCAGCGTATGATAATGTGATGCTTCCGAAACTATATGATCAGCTGCAGAGAATCGGAATCCCACCTCTGTGCTCATACAACATAATTAAGCTTATCAGTGAAAGGAGAATTTTTGTGAGAGCAGGTGGGAATTTAACACACCCGAGAAAAACATGGAAGGGCCTCGCCCAAGGTAGTATTCTGAGCACAATCTTGTACACCATTTATGTCTCTGAGATGGAGAATATCTTGCCAGAAGGGATAAAGATACTACAATATGCGGATGACGTTTGCGTATATTGCACAAGCCAGGACCTCACGACATGCAAAGAGCTATTGAACGATGCTGTGTCGTCATTAGCAAGGTTCTTCGCTGATTTAGGACTGTCGATATCTGCAGCGAAGTCTGCTATTTGTCCATTTAGTCGTCGTCGCAACATTCCATTTGGAGAACATATTGAGTTGGACAGTATCATCTTTCCATGTGTGAAGCAGGTGAGGTTCCTTGGTATGGAGCTCTCTTCAAAGCTAAATTGGAACGCACACATCAAACAAGTTGTGCAGAAGACTAACCTTCACCTTAACATAATGAGGTCTTTCACTAATATATCTTGGGGCGCTGACCCACAAGTAGCCCTTCTGTACTACAAAGCCACCATCAGGAGCATCATGGACTATGGTTCGTTTCTGTACGGAGTAGCCGCGCCAACAACTATTGCAAAGCTAGATAAAATCCAATATAAGGCTTTGAGATTGAGCCTGGGTCTATTAACGTCTACTCCTATCAACGCCTTACTAGCAGAATCAGGTGAACCGCCTCTTCGACTCCGGAGGGAAATGCTGGCCAAAAGAATGGTGGCATCTTTTCATGCAAGAAATAATTCCATCCTCAGTTCGATAGCACACCTCTCTGTTGATGTTCTGACAAATCCGTATTGGGCTGTTAAACCTACCCCGCTTCTGTGCAACGCCTTCACTGCCATATCATCTGATCTCACATGGATCCGTCAGTCAGACAAACCTTACAAGTTCAAGATTGATTACAACGTCTTTCAAGAACCGATAGCCGTGTCATCCCTCCCTCAATCCGCGTACAGCACAAATGAGTCTGCAAATCTTTTCCTGGCCAACCTTCTAGAACGGAAGTACCCTAATGCCACATGCATCTACACTGATGGCTCAGTTAACATGGGTGGAGTAGGGTGCTCATTCTTCGACCCCCAAGCTAATGTGAAGAGACAGTTTCGACTGTGGGATGAGTCATCAATATATTCAGCCGAAGCATATGCGATCCAGGTAGCACTCAAATATGTACTCGACACAGGAGCAGCAGAATCTTCACTGATTATCATATCCGATTCTCAATCAGTACTCATGAAAGTGAAATCTGCGAACCCTTCCAAGAAAATGAGCTTACCTTGAAGCAGAAATCTTGAGATTGGTTGGTCTCTTACGAGCAACTGGCGTACAATCCAGATTCATCTGGATCAGAGGTCATCACGGCATCACAGGAAGCACTACGGCTGACTCATTGGCTAAGGAGGCCACACAACTCCCACTCCGTCAACTCAGCGTATTTCCAGCATCGGACCTAAATAGATCCATCAAAATGCAATTGAGAGAGGATTGGCGCCAAATGCATATAAATTACCATGCAGGTAAATCATACATAAGGGCTTTTCCAAATCCGAACACAAGATCTTGGACCGCCAACATGCCATCTCGTTCCAAGTCTTTTTATAGATATATTTCAAGGGTCAGGACCGGTCACTGCGTCACCAGGTCCTACTTGATGCGGATTGGCAGGGAGTCTACGGACCTCTGTCAGCAGTGCCTGGAGAGAGAGGACGCACATCATTTGATAATGACATGTAGCCGTTTCGCCAGTCAGAGAAACATACTCTTCCAGAGAGTTGCAGAGCATGTGACGAGTCCCTTCAATTTGGAAGTGCTGCTGACATCGGAAAAGATAGACGTGTACGAGGCCTTGGTACATTTTCTAAGTGAATGTGATATTAATCTATAAAAGTGATGTTTAATTTTATGCGTGAAGATTGAAGTTTATTTTTTGTTTAATGTAATATGTCGGCTGTATAGGCTATGCCTGATGCCAATAAAAAATTTAAAAAAAAAAAAAAAAAAAAAAAAGTGATATTCCTTTGTACATGAACCGCCTCAACATCAAAGAAGCCGCCGATAATCAAAGGAATAGACTAATGATAACCCAGAACCAATCACCACCTCACAAATGACTTGATAAACGTTATTGCAAGTCAAATTCTATTGTACTCAGTCCGACTCAATATCAAAGAGACCGCCGATAGAACAAAGGAATGGACGTATGAAAATACATAACCACTGTCCACCTCACATATGACGAACGACATTGGAAGTGATATTCCTTTGTTCATGAACCGCCTCAACTACAAAGAAGCCGCCGATAATCAAAGGAATATACTAATGATAACCCATAACCAATCACTACCTCACATATGACTTGATAAACGTTATTGAAAGTCAAATTCTTTTGTACTTAGTCCGCCTCAACTTCAAAGAGACCGCCGATAGAACAAAGGAATGGACCTATGATAATACATAACCACTGTTCACCTCACATATGACGAACGACATTGGAAGTGATATTCCTTTGTTCATGAACCGCCTCAACTACAAAGAAGCCGCCGATAATCAAAGGAATATACTAATGATAACCCAGAACCAATCACTCCCTCACATATGACTTGATAAACGTTTTTGAAAGTCAAATTCTTTTGTACTTAGTCCGCCTCAACTTCAAAGAGACCGCCGATAGAACAAAGGAATGGACCTATGATAATACATAACCACTGTCCAACTCACATATGAAGAAGGAAATTGGAAGTGATATTCCTTTGTACATGAACCGCCTCAACATCAAAGAAGCCGCCGATAATCAAAGGAATAAACTAATGATAACCCAGAACCAATCACTACCTCACATATGACTTGATAAACGTTTTAGAAAGTAAAATTCTTTTGTACTTAGTCCGCCTCAACTTCAAAGAGACCGCCGATAGAACAAAGGAATGGACCTATGATAATACATAACCACTGTTCACCTCACATATGACGAACGACATTGGAAGTGATATTCCTTTGTTCATGAACCGCCTCAACTACAAAGAAGCCGCCGATAATCAAAGGAATATACTAATGATAACCCATAACCAATCACTACCTCACATATGACTTGATAAACGTTATTGAAAGTCAATTTCTTTTGTACTTAGTCCGCCTCGACTTCAAAGAGACCGCCGATAGAACAAAGGAATGGACCTATGATACTACATAACCACTGTCCACCTCACATATGAAGAACGAAATTGCAAGTGATATTCCTTTGTACATGAACCGCCTCAACATCAAAGAAGCCGCCGATAATCAAAGGAATAGACTAATGATAACCCAGAACCAATCACCACCTCACAAATGACTTGATAAACGTTATTGCAAGTCAAATTCTTTTGTACTCAGTCCGACTCAATATCAAAGAGACCGCCGATAGAACAAAGGAATGGACGTATGAAAATACATAACCACTGTCCACCTCACATATGACGAACGACATTGGAAGTGACATTCCTTTGTACATGAACCGCCTCAACATCAAAGAAGCCGCCGATATACAAAGGAATAGACTAATGATAACCCATAACCAATCACTACCTCACATATGACTTGATAAACGTTATTAAAAGTCAAATTCTTTTGTACTTAGTCCGCCTCAATATCAAAGAGACCGCCGATAGAACAAAGGAATGGACCTATGATAATACATAACCACTGTTCACCTCACATATGACGAACGACATTGGAAGTGATATTCCTTTGTTCATGAACCGCCTCAACTACAATGAAGCCGCCGATAATCAAAGGAATATACTAATGATAACCCATAACCAATCACTACCTCACATATGACTTGATAAACGTTATTGAAAGTCAAATTCTTTCGTACTTAGTCCGCCTCAACTTCAAAGAGACCGCCGATAGAACAAAGGAATGGACTTATGATAATACATAACCACTGTTCACCTCACATATGACGAACGACATTGGAAGTGATATTCCTTTGTTCATGAACCGCCTCAACTACAAAGAAGCCGCCGATAATCAAAGGAATAAACTAATGATAACCCATAACCAATCACTACCTCACATATGACTTGATAAACGTTATTGAAAGTCAAATTCTTTTGTACTTAGTCCGCCTCAACTTCAAAGAGACCGCCGATAGAACAAAGGAATGGACCTATGATAATACATAACCACTGTCCACCTCACATATGACGAACGATATTGGAAGTGATATTCTTTTGTACATGAACCGCCTCAACATCGAAGAAGCCGCCGAAAATCAAAGGAATAGACTAATGACAACCCAGAACCAATCACTACCTCACATATGACTTGATAAACGTTTTTGAAAGTCAAATTCTTTTGTACCTCGTCCGCCTCAACTTCAAAGAGACCGCCGATAGAACAAAGGAATGGACCTATGATAATACATAACCACTGTCCAACTCACATATGAAGAACGAAATTGGAAGTGATATTCCTTTGTACATGAACCGCCTCAACATCAAAGAAGCCGCCGATAATCAAAGGAATAGACTAATGATAACCCAGAACCAATCACTACCTCACATATGACTTGATGAACGTTATTGAAAGTCAAATTCTTTTGTACTTAGTCCGCCTCAACTTCAAAGAGACCGCCGATAGAACAAAGGAATGGACCTATGATAATACATAACCACTGTCCAACTCACATATGAAGAACGAAATTGGAAGTGATATTCCTTTGTACATGAACCGCCTCAACATCAAAGAAGCCGCCGATAATCAAAGGAATAGACTAATGATAACCCAGAACCAATCACCACCTCACATATGACGAACGATATTGGAAGTGACATTCCTTTGTACATGAACCGCCTCAACATCAAAGAAGCCGCCGATAATCAAAGGAATAGACTAATGATAACCCAGAACCAATCACCACCTCACAATGACTTGATAAACGTTATTGCAAGTCAAATTCTTTTGTACTCAGTCCGACTCAATATCAAAGAGACCGCCGATAGAACAAAGGAATGGACGTATGAAAATACATAACCACTGTCCACCTCACATATGACGAACGAAATTGGAAGTGACATTGCTTTGTACATGAACCGCCTCAACATCAAAGAAGCCGCCGATATACAAAGGAATAGACTAATGATAACCCATAACCAATCACTACCTCACATATGACTTGATAAACGTTATTAAAAGTCAAATTCTTTTGTACTTAGTCCGCCTCAATATCAAAGAGACCGCCGATAGAACAAAGGAATGGACCTATGATAATACATAACCACTGTTCACCTCACATATGACGAACGACATTGGAAGTGATATTCCTTTGTTCATGAACCGCCTCAACTACAAAGAAGCCGCCGATAATCAAAGGAATATACTAATGATAACCCATAACCAATCACTACCTCACATATGACTTGATAAACGTTATTGAAAGTCAAATTCGTTCGTACTTAGTCCGCCTCAACTTCAAAGAGACCGCCGATAGAACAAAGGAATGGACTTATGATAATACATAACCACTGTTCACCTCACATATGACGAACGACATTGGAAGTGATATTCTTTTGTTCATGAACCGCCTCAACTACAAAGAAAGCCGCCGATAATCAAAGGAATAAACTAATGATAACCCATAACAATCACTACCTCACATATGACTTGATAAACTTTATTGAAAGTCAAATTCTTTTGTACTTAGTCCGCCTCAACTTCAAAGAGACCGCCGATAGAACAAAGGAATGGACCTATGATAATACATAACCACTGTCCACCTCACATATGACGAACGAATTGGAAGTGATATTCTTTTGTACATGAACCGCCTCAACATCGAAGAAGCCGCCCGATAATCAAAGGAATAGACTAATGACAACCCAGAACCAATCACTACCTCACATATGACTTGATAAACGTATTGAAAGTCAAATTCTTTTGTACTTAGTCCGCCTCAACTTCAAAGAGACCGCCGATAGAACAAAGGAATGGACCTATGATAATACATAACACTGTCAACTCACATATGAAGAACGAAATTGGAAGTGCTATTCCTTGTACATGAACCGCCTCAACATCAAAGAAGCCGCGATAATCAAAGGAATAGACTAATGATAACCCAGAACCAATCACCACCTCACA
>WIXP02000185.1:0-14321 GCA_009739505.2 Apolygus lucorum
CCCACTTCCCCTTCTAATAATCATAAGCCAACGGCCTCCCAGCAATACGTTGAAGCTGAACGCGGCACTTTTCTCACCAAGGACCCCTTTTGATGAAATTCTATATTTCCATTTGGGGTCTAAGTAGTTGTTCCCCGAAGCTTATGGTTGATGTCAGTCACTCAAAGGGTGAAAAGAGGGATTTTAATTTTCAAATCGCCCTAGCTCGAAAACTTTCGGTATAAAGGTTGTTTTCTCTCCAATTTTAAATAGAATTGAATTTTTAGAATCGAATGAAACCACCCAGAGTTCTGTAGGCCCAGCCGTTCGCTCCCCATGAGGCCTTAACCCTAATTGGACCATGGTATCACTAGTGTCACCGCAAACATCTCTAGAACTCCGCTGCTATCCCGAGATGCCACCGGAGTAACCATAATAAATTGAAAATTTAAATTTAATGGACCAGAATTTTTGTGGGCTATTAGAAGTCTCAAAATATAATTATGACCTAAGTTTCCAAAAAAATGTATGAAAAAAAAAGAAAATTTCAAAATTTTTGTCAACGTTATATTTCGACTTTTAATAACGTACAAAAGATGGTTAAAAAATTCAGCTCTGTCCATTAATGTTTAAGTATGCAATTTAAATTCAGTTAACCTGGTGACACCTTGAGACAGCTGGGGAATTTCTAAGATGATTTCGGTGACACTAGTGACACCTTGGTCCAATGGAGGGTGCGCCTGATGTTTTTTTAAGCTTTTATTTCTTAGTTTCACTTGTCTCGTTGTCTGTCAGTCTGTATGTCTGTCATCAATCAAACCTTTCAAGTTGAATTTATAGAGGTTTTACTTTAAATAAGACGCGAATAAATAGTTTTCGAATAACTTTTAATGAAACTGAACAGAATCGGAATCGAGAGTGCGAACAGAAGGAGGGAACCCAACGGGTTGATAACACATGATAAGGATCAGCGCGCCATATTCAAATTATGAGATTAGCAATTTCAATACTTTCCCTTAATCGAGGAATTTAGAGACATATGGCAAAAACTGACGAAAATAATTACACATGAACAAGACCTAACTTTTGACGCAAATACAGAAGTCTTGAATGAGGCATAGGTTTGGTTAACAAATCTGCTAATTGAGATTCGGATTCTATATGTGACACTTCCAACATTTTTGCATTGATGCGATCTCGAATAAAGAAATGTTTTCTCAGAATGTGTTTCGATCTTGAATGGAATTCGGGATTCTCTGACAAACGTCTTGCAGCTTCGTTGTCTATATGAAGAACAGGCACCGATGTTAGACCGATTAATTCTGTTAGAAATCTCGCAATCCAAATCACTTCTTTTGAAGCAGCATTTGCAGCAACCAATTCGGCTTCACAAGTGGAATCAGCTACAAGGCGTTGACGTTGGCTGAACCAACTTATAGCTGCATCTGCGAACATTATTACCACACCACTTGTTGAACGGTAGGTGGAGTGGCATCCAGAAAAATCTGCGTCACTGTAACAACCAAGGAGGCGAGTTTCTGGTTTATAGCGATACACCAGCTTCAAGTTTTTGGTTCCAGCTAGATATCTGAAAACTTTCTTGACTCGACCAACGTCCTCGATTGAAGGGTTTTCCAGTGAACGGGATAGAACGCTGACAGCAAAAGCTATGTCGAAGCGAGTACCTCTGGCTAGGTACAGAAGCGCACCTACAGCTGAACGATAGGGAAAATTAACTGGCGCTTTCCCTGGAGATGAACTCCCTAGTTTGTCCATAGGTATTTTAGTTGAATTGCACTCAGCCATATTGAATCGTTTCAATATTTTCTCTATGAATGCAGGCTGACCAACCACTATATCATCATTGATTTTTGATATTTCAAGGCCGAGGTAGTAGGTGAGCTCTTTGGTGACAACTTTGAACTTTGATTTGAGTTGCTGGACAAAAATTCTCAGCTCCAGTTTGGATGTGGAAATGACTAGTCCATCATCTACGTATAATGCAACGATGAGCTTATCAGAATTTTGTCTCCGGATGTAAACACATGGATCCTCTTGGCTTCGCTCAAATTTGAGACCAATCATGAATTCATCAAATTTGCGATTCCAACAGCGGGAAGCCTGCTTCAAACCATACAGGCTCCGCTTGAGACGACAAACACGATTTGTACCATCTGCATAGCCGATTGGCTGTTTCATATAAATTTCCTCCATTACATCGCCGTACAGGAAAGCAGTGGAGACGTCGAATTGCATAATTTCCATCCTTTCTGTGGCAGCCACTGCCAACAACGTGCGAATTGTGTCCAAACGGGTGACTGGACTGAAGGTGTCTTCATAGTCCACGCCAGGTCTCTGTGCACATCCCTGTATTACCATTCTCGCTCGATATTTATCGATGGTACCGTCTGGATGGCGTTTAAGACGAAAGACCCATTTGTTATTAATGGCAATTTTTCCAGAAGGAAGGTCGACCAGGTCCCATGCATCGTTTGAAAGCATTGAGTCAATTTCTGTGTTCATTGCATTCTCCATTCTTCCCTATCTTCACGTTCTATGCTTCTGAGAACGACTTTGGATCATCTTCAGCAAGAAATGCCTCGGCTATTGTGACGTAGTCATTTAAGTAGGAGGGTTTTTGACGTTGGCGTGTGCTTCTACGATTGCCAGAAGCAACAGCATTTTCTTCTACATCTTCCGATGATGCAGACGATTCGGACGGAACGATCTCGTTTGATTTCTTAGTAGTTTCTCCAACTAATTTGTCACTATCCGTTTCATCTTCCTTTTCGTTAGAGACGGTGTCCTCAATTTTTGTAGGAAAATAAACGTGTTCTTCGCAATCTCCAACTTTTTCGTGGAAAGTGACATCTCTGGATAATATGATATCCCGTTTCTCTGGTATGTATATTCTGTATCGCTCGTCGCCGTCATACCCAACAAGATATCCGACTACAGCTTTTGAGTCCATTTTCTTCTCTTCTGTGAGGGAATGTGAACATAACACTTGGAACTTACAATTCGCAAGTGTTTGATTCGTGGTTTCTTGCCAAACCAAATTTCGTGAGGACTCTTTCCCTCAATTGATGATTTTCCCAAACGATTTAGGACGTATCCAGCAGTGGTCACCAGTTCAGCCCAGATGGCTGCAGGAAATTCGATTCTGATTTTGAATATTTGAAAGTTCGTGCCATTTCGACGATAGTTCGATTCTCTCTTTCAACCGCGCCATTTTGTTGAGGAGTATACGGTGCCGTGAGTCGCTGAGTTACACCAAATTCGTTGAGTATAGCTCGAACCTCTTCGTTATCAAATTCTCCGCCGTTGTCGCTGAGAAATTCTCTCACTCTATGTCCCACAGTTTGAGCTTTAGCCAGTACTTTCACGAATTGCTTCTTTCACTGCTGATTTTTGTCGCACGACAAAACAAAAACGAAAATGTGAAAAGTGATCTTTTATCACAATCAAATACCTGCGTCTGTTGAATGATTCACCAAAAGGACCACAAACGTCACCCGATAACAACTCACCTGGTTCGGAACGCTCGGACTCTGGTGCCAAATGGTTGTCGGTGTGCCTTGCCGAATTGACAAGGTCCACATGGTTCTTTGCTGGGCTTAACCGCGATGCCTAGCTCGGATTTCAGCTTGTCTCGAACATACCGCTTATCCAGGTGTCCCCATCGCTCATGGTATAGTTGTAAGGTATCCGTACCTTCTACCAAATTGACACATGGCACCTCGGGTTGAACTGGGTGGAACGACGCTCGATACAGTGTTCCATGCTGCTCTCTTGTTCCAGTGAAAACGACTTTTTCATCAACACTGAATTTACATTCACATAGGTTTGATTCAAATTTACTGGTAGGATTCCTATCGTGTGCCGCCAGTACCGAGAAAAGGTTTCGCGAAATATCTGGTACATACCAGACTTCGTTTGAGAGTCGAACTTTTCAATTGACCATTAGAAAAGTTTGTCACTTCAATAATTCCGCTACCGAGTGCTCTCAATTTCTTATTATCCGCGGCGGTTACCACACAATTTCCAGTGAATGGCTCGTATTTTGTGAACCAATTGAAATTGTTGGTAATGTGCTTGGTTGCAACCGTTGTCAATCCACCAATCGTCATCAGTAGACACTGACAAAACGTCACTGCTGACAGATACTAGTGCCATCTTCGTTTCAGTCTCATTTACAGTTGGAGTTGAAGTTTTGCAGGTTGCGGCTCCATTTGCGCGTGCAGGGTAAGGTGGTTGACCATCAGCTTTCCATCGAACACAATTTTTCAACCAATGTCCCTTGAGACCACAATACTTGCAACAACATCAACTACTTTGTTTCCCGTATCTTGAGATGTTTCCGATTTAGGACGGTTAGAAAAAGGCTTGTTTTTTAGAGTGAACTTACCCTGTTCTCATTCCTTATCACCAAAACTTCACCTGATGAGTTTGGTGTAGGTACAGGCGCGACGTTTCTCTCATGAAGAATGAGTGCGGATGAGATATCATCGATCGTTTTGTTATCATTTGCCCTTCAAAAGTAGGTAGCTCGACTTGAATGTTTCGAGCCTTTTCGGAAGAATATGAAGGACTTTTGACACGAAAAGAAGCTCTAGAAGACTCTCGACGCTTTCAATTTACGAGTCTTTAAACCAGCTGAAAAATCGCGATGCTGAGTTTTGATACGAGCTAAAACGGAAGGAGCGTCCTCATTATCTGACCATTCAGTGCTAAAAAATCGAGGCACTGACGAAAAGTTGGTCTTCGGCTTTATTATCAAACTCTTTTGTCAAAATATCCAAGCTTCTCTTGCAGAAAGACGACCAGAAATGCGTTGATGAAAGCTCGTCGCTCACACACTGAGACAGACCCATTTTTAGCTTGGGCCGCGGTTTTGTTCCAAGCATCAAATCTTTCATTTTCATCCTTAGTCGTCGATTGCGAAAGTACTGGTTTGATCGATTTACCCTTCAATTATATCAACGGCGTTGAAGTACTCCATCACGTCCATTACTTTGTCTTTCCATTGAGGCCAATCTTCTGCTCCTTTCAACGGTTAATGCCCTTGACGAATGTCCATGATCGATGAAATAACGATACTGATAAAATGCCACTCGCCGCACTGATCAGACGAAGGGAACCAACGACACCGATTTGAAGAACCGCGACTTTACGATGTTAACGCGACAATAACAACAGCAGAACTTCCGATTGAACAGGCAAGAATAACGCATTTGAGTCGATTTGAGCCCATAACCATAGAGGTTTACTTTAATAAGACGCGAATAAATGTTTTCGAATACTTTTAATGAAACTGAACAGATCGGATCGAGAGTGCGAACAGAAGGAGGGAACCCACGGGTTGATAACACTGATGATAAGGATCAGCGCGCCATATTCCAAATTATGAGATAGCAATTTCAATAGAATTTGATCGCACACTTCCCTGTATCAGATTGAGCTGAAATAATGCATGCATGTGTATAATCGCATGCACGATGCAAATATTATTAACTTTTTCTGAGAACTTCCAATTCATAGGGGTAGTGACGATTCGATACTTCGATATTTATTGATATCGATATTTGTTTCGATATTCCCGATATTTGTATCGATATTTTTCTTTCAATATTATCGAATATCGAAAGGAAAATATTGATATCGAAGAAGAAAATTATCGGTTGTGATGGTTATATTCCTTCCCACTGTAAGTTAACCAATTTCTCCTAATCGATAAAACGATTAAAAAAAACGTATACGACATCAGTGAAATAATATTCTTCTTTCGATAATTTATCGTGATCACTAATATTGATTAAAAAAAGATTTAAAAAAAATTCGAAATCAGTACTTTTCTTTGATAATTATCGATATTAGTGATATTGATGGAAAAAAAGATTTTAAAAAAATTCAGTGACAGTGGCACATCAATATTTTGTGTTCGATATTCTATCGATATTTTCTTCCGATATTTCATCGATATCGATACTGTCTTCCGATATTATTTCGATGTTAAATATAGCATCGAAAGGTTCATCGAATCGTCAATACATAGGGGAACCATCCTCCATATCTATTTATATACAAAAAACGCCAAACGTATGTACGTACGTATGCATGGAGGGGTCGTGGGAGTGGGGAGAGTCGGCGGAATCAGAGACGGGAGGAGTTGGGGGCGGGAGGAGCTGTGGGGAGGGGAGTCAGAGTTTGGGGCGGGAGGAGCTGAGGGCAGGATGAGTCAGTGTTGGGGCGGGAGGAGTCGGAGTTGGGGGCAGGAGGAGCTGGTGAGGCGGAGTCAGATTTGGGGCAGGAGGAGTCGTACGTTGGGACGGGAGGAGTTGGGGCGGGAGGAGCTGTGGAGAGAGGGAGTCAGAGTTAGGGGCGGGAGGAGTTAGGGCAGGAGGTCAGAGTTGGGGCGGGAGAGCTGGTGAGGCGGAGTCTGAGTTGGGACGGGAGGAGTTGGTGGTGAGAGGAGCTGGGGGAGGGGGTCAGAGTTGGGGCCGGGAGAAGTCGGAGTTGGGGGCAGGAGGAGTAAGAGTTGGGTTGGGACGGGAGGAGTCAGAGTTGGGGTGGAGAGTTGGGGGTGGGAGGACTGGGGGAGGGGGAGTCAGAGTTGGGAGGGGAGGAGTCGGAGTTGGGACGGGAGGAGTTGGTGGTGAGAGGAGCGGGGGGAGGGGAGTCAGAGTTGTGGGCAGGAGGAGTCAGAGTTGGGAGGGAGAAGTCGGAGTTGGGACTGGAGAAGTCGGAGTTGGGAGCAGGAGGAGTAAGAGTGGGACGGGATGAGTCGGAGTTGGCGGCGTGAGGAGCTGGTGAGGCGGAGTCAGAGTTGGGGCGGGAGGAGTTGGTGGTGAGAGGAGCTTGGGGGAGGGGGAGTCAGAGTTGAGGGCAGAGGAGTCAGAGTTGGGACAGGAGAAGTCGGAGTTGGGAGCAGGAGGAGTAAGAGTTGAGACGGAGGAGTCAGAGTTGGGGTGGGAGGAGCTGGGGGAGGGGAAGTCAGATTGGGGGCGGGAGGAGATGGGGGCAGGAGCTGTTGGAGATGTTGTGACGGGAGGAGTCGGAGTTTGGGTAGGAGGGGTTATGGGGGAGGGGATTCAGAGTTGGGGCGGGAGAGCTGGGGGCAGGAGGAGTCGGAGTTAGGGTGGGAGGAGTTAGGGGAGGAGAGTTGGGGGTGGGAGGAGCTGGGGGAGAGGGGGAGTCAGAGTTGAGGGCGGAGGAGTCAGAGTTGAGGGCGGGAGGCGGACCCAGCACACAGCCTCCTCCTCTTTCTTGGGAACTACTGTATTAGGAGGGTACCAAGGTGCTCTATTACCATGGTCCATGTATTCAGTTATTGTCGTAGACTGATGAACTATGGTTCATGTGTAGTCTTGACCCACTCTACTGGACTCAGCATGCAGCCTCCTCCTCTATCATGGGAACTACTGTACCTATTAGAGAGTACCAGTCCTCTGTTACCGTGGTCCATGTATTCAGTTATTGTCCTAGACTGATGAACTATGGTTCATGTGTAGTCCTGACCCGCTGTACTGGACCCAGCACACAGCCTCCTCCTTCTTGGGAACTACTGTACCTATTAGGAGAGTACCAAGGTCCTCTGTTAGATCTTGTACCATGGTCCATGAATTCAGTTTATTGTCCTAGACTGATGAACTATGGTTCATGTGTAGTCCTACCCGCTCTACTGGACCCAGCTGCAGCCCCTCCTCTCTTGGGAACTACTGACCTCATTAGGAGAGTACCAAGGTGCTCTGTTAGGTCTTGGACCATGGTCCATGTCAGCCTGTTGCCCACTTTGAACACCTCAAAGTTCACATCGATACTAAAAACCATAGCTGGAGGTGGAGGGCGGGATTTCGAATTGCGGAGGTGGAGGACGACGAACAGCGTCTAGACGTCCCTATCGATTTCGGAACGGATCCGAAATGAGGAGGAGAAGCCCGGAGAGTTGGGGGGGCATATCAGCGGGGCGGCACCCCCCCGATAGGGGAAATCCGGAGGGGGGAGTCCGTGGGACCCTCGGGGGAGTCCGGGGGGGACACCCGGAGGTGGGGAGTCCGCCCGCTCCCCGGTCCCGGCCCCTCAGTCCGCCACTATGTTCGCCGACGGCAGGGTCTGATTCCTCCGAGATAACCACGTGAGTAGCCTCCACAACAAAACTGATCCTTTTGTTTACATTGCATCGCTCGCTCATCAAACCTTCCCCCCATGCACCCGCCTCACACGAACCGCGCGAGCACACAGAAGTAATACTCCTATCAGCCGATACCTTATCTATCCGGTCGCCATTGAAGAGCGTTTTTTCCCTTCAAACACTTCAACAAAAAACCGCCTAAATTTTCTTCCTTCACTTTTTTTATCCCAATTAAACCATCAAATTCCACTTCTATAACACTTCCCACCAACCATTCATCACAATCCTCACTCCTCCCCAAAAACAACCCCATCCTCCAATAAAAACACCTTTAAAAATCAATTTCACACTCCCAAATCCCTCCATAAAAACAAACTTCCTCCAACATTTTTCCATTTTCCGCCTCTTTGACATCCCAGCGACATCTGCTCTCGTGAAAAAGGAAGCACAATCGATTTCAAACCCCCCTGGAAGCCCTTCCACTCCTTAAAAAACATTCTTTTTTACCCCTACTCGCGGAGCTCTTTTCCCGAACTTTTTTCCGCCTCTCCCGTCTTCTCGACTTCCCTCGATTTCTTCCCTCTCAAACCGCCAAATAAATTTCACTGCGAATCGACAGAATTTCATTTCGAAAATCGAGTAATTATACTTAATTAATGCACACCGGATGCGCATGAGATAACATTATTGACATTTTTATCCTTCGTGTTACCATCAAATGAGGAAAAACTGACCTACATTTCCACATAATCTCGGCATGTTGACAGATCAGATTTACCTTTATTCTGCGAATGATGATCAAAAATGCAGTAACAATCATTTGACATGTAATGAATAGTAGTTGCACCTATTTATTCGTTTGGAAACGAGGAGGATATTCCCAGTGACTTATTTGCTCCATTTCTTTGTTGACTGATCAGATTTGCCCTGTATTTAATCTACGAATGTTAGCCAAAAAAGCAGTAACAATCATTTGACATGTAATAAACAGTAGGTGCACCATATTATTTTTCCGTTTGGAAATAAGGAGGATATCCCAGAGACTCCATATCTTTTCTTTGAAATACATCGCTTTGTTGTGGTTATAATTGCATATTCACCCTAATTGGACCATGGTGTCACTAGTGGTAGTGCACCGATCTTGGGAATTCCCAGCTGTCTATTTATCAAAAATTAATGTACAGAGCTGACTTTTTCAAAGTTAGTAAAATCAAATGATATTTCAAAAATTTTGAAATTTTTTTATCGATTTCCTTGGAAATTTTTTTATAACTCTGTTCTGAGACTTCGAGTAATTATCCATTAATAAATGCACACATGTAAAGCGGCGAGGATGCGCATGCGATAAAATTATTGACACTATTGACTTTTAATTAATTAATTGTAGTTGCACCTATTTATTCCGTTTGGAAACAAGGTGGATATTCCCAGTAACTTATGCTCCATATCTTTGAACTACATTGCTTTGTTGTGGTTATAATTGCATATTCAATCCTAATTGGACCATGGTGTCACTGGTGTCACCGAAAACATCTTGGGAATTCCACAGCTGTCTATGTATTAAAAAATTAATGTACAGAGCTGACTTTTCAAAGTTATTACCCTAATTGGACCAACAAAATTGTCATCGATTTCTGAGGAAATTTGGTCATAACTTCATTTCAATCTTCCAATACCTCATACAAATTTACTCTGTCCATTAATTTAAATTGCAATTGAATTTTAAGTTTAGTTACTTTGGTAACACTTTGGAACAGCTGTAGAATTCCAATGATGTTTCAGTTGCACCAGTGACACCATGGGATTGGCGTGCCGTTTGCCGTCTTGATTTGGTTTCACCAATGGTACCATGTACAAATAAATTTGTACTATCCAATGTTTTGTAAATTAATTATGTTCAGTAATCAAGATACTTATAGAGAACAAAAAATGTGCCTATAAATCACAGAAAAATGTATCACAGACATAGACTTTGTTTTACATTTCACAGCAATGTTCCCCGAACTCTCTAAAAATGAAATTATAACAAGGTTTATTCAGAGAATAATAAATCAAAAGAAGATCGAACTTTAATATAGCCACCAGTTTTTACTCAGACTTATTTATTGAAAATCGTAGAAATTTCGTGTCACTAGTGATACTATGGTCCAATTAGGGTTTAAAATCAAATGATATTTCAAAAATTTGGAAAATTTTTTCCATCGATTTCCTTGGAAATTTCTTTATAACTCTGTTCTGAGACTTCGAGTAATTATCCATTAATAAATGCACACATGTAAAGCGGCGAGGATGCGCATGAGATGAAATTATTGGCACTATTGACTTGTTATTAATTGTAGTTGCGCCTATTTATTTCCGTTTGGAACAAGGTGGATATTCCCAGTGACTTATATGATCCATATCTTTGGAAATACATCGCTTTGTTGTGGTTATAATTGCATATTCAACCCTAATTGGACCATGGTGTCACTAGTGTCACCGAAAACATCTTGGGAATTCCACAGCTGTCTATGTATTAAAAAAATAATGTACAGAGCTGACTTTTTTAAAGTTAATTAAATCAAATGATATTTCAAAAATTTTGAAAATTTTGTCATCGATTTCCTTGGAATTTTCTTATAACTCTGTTCTGAGACTTCCAATAGCCCAAGATGCATGAGATAACATTATTGACAATAATGAACTTGTAATTAATTATACCTATTTGCACCTATTTACGAGCTCACCTCGTATTCCGTTTGGAAACAAGGTGGATATTCCCAGTGACTTATAGCTCCATATCTTTGAAATACATTGCTTTGTTGTGGTTTAATTGCATATTCAACCCTAATTGAACCATGGTGTCACTAGTGTCACCCAAACATCTTAGGAATTCAACAGCAGTCTCAAGGTTCACTAGATTAAATATATTCAAATTGCAATTTAAAAAATTAATGTATAGAGCTTACTTTTTTAAAGTAATAAAATCAAAAAATGATAATATTTCAAAAATTTGGAAATACTGTTCTGAGACTTCCAATAGCCCACAAATTCTGCTGTTCATTAATTTAAAATCGCAATTTAATTTTAGTTACTCAGGGGACACTTTGGGACACTGAGATGTTTTCAGTGACACTAGTGACACCATGGTCCAATTAGGGTTAAAATCATTCAACTCTCTTCTGCACGTGACTGCATATAAACACGATATTACCAATTTACGCCATGAACTTCCTAAAATTCAGATGTTCATCTGGTTTTCCATTTTTATTTCGTAATTGTTGAAAAATACCTTATTTTGCATAGGTTTTTAAATCAACTCTGACGATCACAGCCCAATATTTTTGGAAATGACGCTTAAAATGCAAAATCATTCACCATTTTAATTTCATGGGGACGAAATATAATTTTATTTCGATATTCGCGGTGATTTCCCTCTTCGTGGCATCTTTACCTACTTTTTAGATTTTAGCTCAATATTTTCTTGGAATTTATAGCAATTTTTACTGCTTCTTATTGACGCGATTATATTAGGATTTTTTAAAGTCACCAAAAAGACAATATTGCAATCGTTTGTAATGTTTTTTTTCCTAAACCAGCTTTGTCTTCTATCAAAATGTATTATTATTCACTAATGATAAATTTATAGGGCTTATTAAGTACACGTTCAATTCAAGAGACAAATTCGTATTATTGTTGAAAATCGAAAATATTTTTGATTATTTCTGTTCCGTATTTTGGATTATTATTTTCAATAATGAAAATTTGAAATCGACCAGCAAAAAAATTTCTCCCCTCCAAATTTGTTGGTTAACGTTTCAAGGTACGTATAATCCAAAATCGATAAAAATGTGGCCGTCCGTCCGCCGTACGCGGCACCGATTTTGATGAAATTTTGAAATTTGGGCCATGGGCCGCTAAGCTTTTGGTTGATGTCGGTCACTTCTAAGGGGTGAAAGAAATTTAAGGGTTTTTGAAATTTTCCAAAGTGCCCTAGCTTGAAAACTCTCTAAAGGTACCGTTTTTTTAACGAATTTCAAATAGTATTGAATTTTTAGAATCGAATGAGGCCACGCGGAGCTCTTTAGGACCAACCGTTCGCTCCCTACGAGAACTTAAGGGTTACGCTTACGATAAATCAAAACACACAGTGTGAATCCTAAAAGAGGCCTATTCTCCATTGAAATTTTAGCTGACGAAATACTACCGTTTATCAAGTTAACTTCAGTTTTGAGTCCTTAGCAATCAGTAATAAATGATCATCTATATCCAGTAATCATCTATAGGAGGCACCCAAGCTCTTATTTCTTTCAAACACCTGATTGTGAAGCAAAAATATGTTGGTAGGTAGTGACAATGGCAAAGCCGTGTTCTTTGCTGGCGAGTGATCTTTACAGAAAAATAATAAACCTTTGTGTAATGATTTTGCAGCGTTTACTATCTCAGGCTCAGATCTCGCTCTTTTGTATTATTTTTATACTATTGAAGTTTGCGTCGGTTAGTTTCTAGGTGGTCCTCTAAGAATTTCATCTTCCTGTTGGATGAAGCTTTGATGGAACCCACATATCAATGGATGTGGAGATTCATAGCTTGGTACTGCTGTCAAAACTCACGTTGCGGTGATTACTTGTTGGTGCTATACTCTTCTATTGATCTATACAGTTGACTTTTCAATAATTATTTTATAACTGCGCCATGAGTTGTAAATCCTTGTCTGTCGAGGGGGGGGGGGGGGTCTATAAGGAAAAGTGAGTAGTTACAATTACAGCACAGGACTACTGAAATTTAATCCTCAATAATTATGGTGGCTTCTCCCACTAACCCCCTTCAAATTCACTCTTGGTATGCTCGCTGAGTAAACCATCCTTCGAGACCTGAAGAAGGTAATAGTATTTTGTACTTGCCGTTTCGTTTCACACGTATCTACTACTCCCCACGCGGAAAGTTCCTTGAAAAAATCTTGAAAAAATCGGTTGTCGACGCGAGGGTGTGCTAAGTGAGGATAACCTCAGAGTAGATGGAGTTGTTTTTCTTCTTCCATGACAGACCCAAGGCAGAAAACAGTAAGTTTAAGGTTGAACAGAAAAGATCATTTGTTTGTGCCTACCACTACCTGTCCACTTCGTCATTAATTTTGAAGTTATTTTAATTCAATTCTCATTATTTTTTGCATTTACTATGGGTCCCAATTTTTCTCTATAGGTTTTCTATCAGTTGGTTGGTAGGATGGAGTGGGGTAAATGTGAAATGGGGCAAATGCGGAAATGGTTTTGAAAATGGCGCCATTTGAGCTCCTTGCCTCAGAAACCTTCTCAATGTGTACCCAGTTATGTTGGTAACCCTTACCTGTCGGAAAAGGCGGGCTCATTGGTCATAAAAAAGTGGAGGAGAAAAAATTAATAATATTTAATATATTAATTAACGCTATATTATAGCGTTCTGTTCGTAGTGAAATGGGCTTTGTTTTGCATTTACCCCATTAATGCAACTAAATGTTTTTATGGGATTCGCAGGCCGTTTCCGCATTTGCCCCGATTAGTGGGCAAATGCGGAAGTCGGTCGGATTTTAAAAACACAGTTTGGACCATGAGAAGTAAGTATAATCTTTAGTAGTACTTTTTTGTACAATTTGAAGAGTGCATCGTAATCTACGTAAATAAGCTACTCATTAAAAAAAAAGAGTGAAATAGCGTTTTTCAAGAAAGTTACAGAGGATCAAAGTTGAACTACTACTCGTATTGACATTTTGGGTCTCAATTGCCCCACTCCACCCTACTATTATACTTCTTTATTCTTTATTTAACTGGTACTATATAATATATAGATAATAACATATTATGTTACACTGAGTAAAACACAAAATAAACACGACAACTCTTCTCAATTTTCACAATATAATATTTCACTTAAACAGAAACTGAGATCCAAAACAATAAAACCGGGAAAGTAACAACAAATCGTCCCTTATTCAGGTCTACCAAAAAAAAAAAAAAAAACAGACTGCAACATGCCCTAAAATCGGTAAGTAATACCGTCAAAACCCACAAAAATATATAGGCAGTTGACTATTGATTACTGTTAAATATTATCTATAATAAAATATCAATAATAATAAAACATAATTCGGTACCTAATAAATTGAAAAAATAAATAATATCTATAACAAAGTAGGGATTTCTTATAATTATAATAAGAAATCGAAAAACATTATTGAATAATAAAACCTTTGGAA
>WIXP02000187.1:0-10299 GCA_009739505.2 Apolygus lucorum
TCCGCCGTACGCGGGCCTTTTTTTAGCAATTTTGCTTCCGAGTCTACCAAGGTAGCGGAAGCTTTGTTTTTCACTTTTCAAGGACGAAAAAAAAGTTCTCCAAAATCAAAATTTTCACTCGCGTTTTGCGTTTTAGACCTTTCTGAACAATTTTGGTTCCGTGTCTGTCTGTCTGTGTGTCTGTGTGTTCTGTCATGATTTCCTTGTAACGCGCATAACTATACGAAGTTATTGTCCGATTTCGATGAAATTTTCAGGGATTGTGCGGGTTGGTGTGTAGACGGTCCCCTATGAAAATCATCATCCTCGGACTGATAGAAGCGACTGCGCATGCGCAAACGTGAATTCCTTGTAACAGCCATAACTTCCACATTTCCATCCGATTTAATGAAATTTTCAGGGATGTTACAGATTAGTGATTAGATGGTCCCCTATGAAAATCATCACCTTCGGACTGATAGTAGTCACTACGCATGCGCAAACGTTATTTTTCTTGTAACGGCCGTAACTTCCACTTTTTCCATCCGATTTCAATGAAATTTTCAGGGATGTTACAGATTAGTGTTTAGATGGTCCCCTATGAAAATCATCACCCCCGGACTGATAGTAGTCACTACGCATGCGCAAACGTTAATTTTCTTGTAACGGCCGTAACTTCCACTTTTCCATCCGATTTCAATGAAATTTTCAGGGATGTTACAGATTAGTTGTTTAGATGGTCCCCTATGAAATCATCACCCCCGGTCTGATAGTAGTCACTACGCATGCGCAAACGTTAATTTTCTTGTAACGGCCGTAACTTCCACTTTTTCCATCCGATTTCAATGAAATTTTCAGGGATGTTACAGATTAGTGTTTAGATGGTCCCCTATGAAAATCATCACCCCGGACTGATAGTAGCCGATGCGCATGCGCGAACGTGAATTGCTTGTAACAGCCATAACTTCCACAATTTCTACCCGATTTCGATGACTTTTCAGGGATTACGCGGATTAGGTTGTAGATGGTCCCCAATGAAAATCAAGGCCTTAAAATTTACAGTAGCCTCTGCGCATGCGCAATCGTAAAATACTTGTAACAGCAGTAACAGTTGGTCTGAGGTGAGGATCTCAAAGCCATTTTACGAACCCCTCTTTAGATCAGTAAGCAAAGTACTGGACTCACACCCTGGAGATCCGGGTTCGATTCCCAGTCTGACAATGAAATTTTTTGATTCCAATCACTACCGCACTTACATTTTTCGTCCGAATTTGATGAATTTTCTAGGATTGTCCAGATTAGCGTGTAGATGGTACCCTATGAGGGTAGTGAGAGGTACTTAGAGATTGGTGTTTTCAGATTAAACTACTATGCATCGGGATCATCTATATAATCGGGTTATGGATACGAGGAAGCTATGTGCCACACCCACTTGCAGACGTTTTTTTTGTTAAAATTGGGTATATTGTTTCATTTGAGGTTCATTGTGCCGCAAAGCTTTTGGTTGATGTCAGTCAGTTCTAAGGGGTGAAAATTAAAGGCTGAAATTTCAAAAGTTTCAGCTCAAAAACTTTCGAAATACAGGTATTGTCCTTCACCAATTTGAAATAGTATTAAATTTTTAGATTCGATTGGGACCACCCAGAGCTCGTAGGACAAACTTTTGGCTCCCTACAACAACTGAAGGTTCGACTTACTATACATCAGAACCGAGCGTGTGAATCGCAAACAGGTCTAGCTAACCAAAATGCGATTGCTGTTCATTTCTTCATTTCTTCTCGAGTTGTACTCAGTTTTGTCTTCCTTAGGAACCAGTATTCAAATTTCCATACGAAGGAACTCCCCATTCCTTCGAATTGAGTGTGAAGCGTTAGTTTTTTTATAAATAAACTTGATTGTGAGTAGACGGTATCATGGTCCACCTATGGTTGGTAGGTAGTGACAACGGCAAAGCTGTGTGCTTTGCAGTCGAGTGTTTAGTTCGCGTAACTTCCATAATAACTGATAGACGATCTCAGAGGATTGAATTATTAATATATTCGACGACTTATTACACTCTTAGGACAACGTAGGTTTACAAACTGGTTGATAAAACTCTTCTAGTTGGTAACATATTTGAGTGCAGAGAGAATTAAGGCTCCATCGCGGATCATGATCGATTTTTTGCATTTTTGGCCATTTTGGTGCGCTTCTATAATCAATTTGCCAACCTTCGAGTGCAGGAGAGAATTTTACCAATCGTTTTTCGTAATCTTTCCACGCAACTATCATTATTTTAGTAAATATATAGTTAAACTAACATCAATCACATCTTCAAAGAGTAGGATAAACTGGTTCGAAGCTGAGCGAAAATCGAAGAGAAAATTTAAATTTTTTTTTATAATGCACTTTCACCTCGAAAAATGTTCGAATAATTTTCGGTAGGTATACTTGAGTATATACTTAAGTATACCTACCGAAATTCATATTATGAATGGAGTATGCAGTGCGGGTGAAAAATTGCATTCTACCAAGGTAGCGGAAGCTTTGTTTTTCACTTTTCAAGGACGAAAAAAAAAGTTCTCCAAAATCAAAATTTCACTCGCGTTTTGCGTTTTAGACATTTCTGAACAATTTTGGTTCCGTGTTCGTCTGTCTTCTGTCTGTGTGTCTGTGTGTCCGTGTGTCCGTGTGTCTGTCCGTCTGTCATCAATTCCTTGTAACGCGCATAACTATACATGTTATTGTCCAATTTCGATGAAATTTTCAGGGATTGTGCGGGTTGGGTATGTAGACGGTCCCCTATGAAAATCATCATCCTCGGACTGATACAATCGACTAGCGCATGCGCAAACGTGAATTCCTTGTAACGGCCGTAACTTCCTATACATTTTCCATCCGATTTCAATGAAATTTTCAGGATGTTACAGATTAGTATCTAGATGGTCCCCTATGAAAATCACCCTCTTCAGATTGACAGTGTCTACTGCGCATGCGCAAACGTGAATTTCCTTCTAACGGCCATAACTTCCACATTTCCCTCGATTTCGATGAAATTTCAGAGATTATGTGGATTAGGTTGAAATGGTCCCCTATGAAAATCATCATCCCCGGACTGATAGAAGCGACTGCGCATGCCCAAACGTGAATTCCTTGAACGGCCATAACTTCTACATTTTCAATCCGATTCAAAATGAAATTTTCAGGGATGTTACAGATTAGTATTTAGATGGTCCCCTATGAAAACCACCACCTTCGGACTGATAGTAGCCACTTGCGCATGCGCAAAACGTGAATTTTCCTTGTAACGTCCATAACTTCTACATTTTCCATCCGATTTCAATGAAATTTTCAGGGATGTTACAGAGTAGTGTTTAGATGGTCCCCTATGAAAATCACAGAGAATTGTTTTTCATAGAGGGATTCATTCATAGAGGGATGGTCTCCTTTGAGAATCTCAAATCTTATACATGACAATGCTTCAATAGCTCAGAGGACAGAGTCCTTGATTTGTGCTTCAGGGATCGCGGTTCGAATCCCAGCCGAGGCTAAGAATTTTTTTGATCCAATCACATACATCTACTCACTTAATTTTTCATCCGAATTTGATGAAATTTTCTAGGATGTCCAGATTAGCGTGTAGATTGTCCCCTATGAGGGTAGTGGAAGGTACTTAGAGATTGGTGTTTTGAGATTAACAACTATGCATCTGATCATCTACTAATCGGGTTATGGATACGAGGAAGCTATGTGCCATACCCACTTGGCAGACTTTTAAAAATGTTTTTACGATATGAAATAGACCACAATATTAGGTGTATTTTGTAGGACTTTAGGAGTCATTCGTGTTCATTGACAGGGGTCTTTTCCTAACATGATTTTCTGCAACTTTTCCTATTGATGAACGCTGTCATATTTTGATAGGTCTTATTAACTCGACAAAGGTGTGTTTAGATTGGTAGTTTGTTCTATAGCATTCTGTCCTTGACAACTTCACTCTTGATACCACTTTCAGAGGTTCCTGAAATATGGAGGAAACAAGTGATGACTGGTCGTGATGAGATCATGGGTGATGTTTGGAATTTGCGCATGGATTGAGCCCGTGCATCGAGAGAATTGCAATTTCCACTCATTGCAATCAAAGTTGTTGGATTCTTGATCCATCCTAGAGTTTGGATTGAAAGAATCAATTTTTGCGATAACCTATATCTATCCTCCAATCTTTCAGAATCAACGAAGAAATCGATAACAGAGAGGTCAACAAGGTATAATTATAAACAAGTTTATGAACAATTTTATCTAAGTTTCGATTTTTTTACTTTCAACCCCACATTCTCAATCTCTATTCCTTTGAATTTCTCCTCTCTTAACTGGTGGCTCCACAAAAAAGAACGACCATCGCCAACCGATATCGGGGTAGCAGGTTGAAACTCCGCTGGAATGAGACCCTTAACCAACACAAAGCAACCTCAGCGGTATTGGAAATATTTATCTCAAACATCTATCCACAATGTTTATCATTATTATAATAAAATAACATGAATTCCAGAATCAAGTTGATAATTTCGAATGAGTCCAAAATTTTCGAAACATCAACATCGAAATCCTAATTCTGCTGATCAAATTGCCCTGGAATTCATCAGCAACCAACTCCGAACAGCCTTCCACTTCGAGAACCTATCTATTGGTCCATGTGAAATTTCGTGGGCCCTTAGTGATTTCGAATGCAGCAGGCAATTTTGGAGACCACCAAAAATACCCTCCCAAATTTCATCGTATTTGGACATGAACCGAAAAATCATGGTTACTACAGTCAAACATACACATAAGTACAACTGTTTCTTCTCCATCTCGTATGGCCTCCTGCCCCACGCTGCCAGCCTCTTCGAGTATCCTCCTACTCAGTAGGCAGCGCTCAGGCAACGTAGCACTGTCTTACATCCGCCTTTTGAATAGTTCTTTTCACCACAAGCTTTTATTTTACTTTCACCTGTCCTATTTGTCTGTCTGTCAGTCCTGTCATCAAATCTTGCTAGTTAAATTTGATACGCTTCCCAGTTTAAGATTGAGCTGAAATTTTTTGCATGCATGTATAAATCGGATGAAATGTAAGGTGGGCTATTCACTGGCGCTCCATCCAACCAAATGGCGTATTTATGTCTTAATTTAGAATCAAGAAGCGTTACTTTTGATGAAGTTGAAAGTTAAAAAACTATTTGTTTCAACGGCAACGGGGCTAGTTTGATCATTTCTATTGTAGCGCATACAATCGAAAAGTGTTAACGAAAATGGAGAAAAGTAAATACGTTACAATGTCTTGCAGACTCGTATGCAAGAGAATTTAAAGAAATTTATTACTACTATTCTTCAAAAATGGTTTTAGGGGTGTTAGGTAAAGAATTGGAAACTTTCAAAATTAGCTCATTCACTCATGCTGCACGAATGAGATTTTTTTTTCTTTTTTTAAGACAGTAGCCATGTATGAATATTTTGGCGACATCGCCAGTATTCAAATTAGACGCCACCAAAGTATAATAAGATCTCTGAAACGGTTTTTTGATGGATCGAATGAACGTGACGCGTATTGAATCAGCTATCAATACAGGACGGGTGTATCGATGAATCGAGTGGGGATGAGTCCCCATTCCGGAAAAAGCTGCGAATGGAGTTCGGCCTAGTTATGTTTCACAAGTTAAATCCAATCGAAATGCTATTGTAGAGCAATGCAAGTGGTGGTGATAATGTCGAATTTTAGATTAGTGAGTAGGTACTCTCGCTACCGTCATATTCAAGGTGGAACTATGAATATTCCGATCTCTCCTTCTCTTTCTTCTTCTTTTCTGGGGATGACGATTGGATTTATCTTTTCAAACATCACTAGACTGACCTCCCTTCGCGGCGTTTCTGAACAGGGGTCCATCCCCATTCGATTCATCGATACAGCCATCTTGTATCGATAGCCGATTCAATACACGTCACATTCATTCGATCCATCAAAAAGACCTTTCAGAGATCTTACTATACCTACTTCGGTGGCAATTAATTTGGATACCCGATGCCGCCGACAAATACGTAAATGGACCTACTCGAAAAAACCTACGAGAGTACCAAGAGGTAATGTCAAGTGCCCCTAAATATAAAAACCACATTAAAAAAAATTGGGGTTCCCCAAAAAAATGACCCAAAAGCCGTGAAAAAGGAGAAAAAAGTGAGAAGAACCACCGAGTTAAAAATTAGCGTTTGTCAGTCAAGTAGACACTCCGTTTTTGTCCGTGACAACCAACCGACACGACGGCGTCTGGTTGTCACACGAAAAGTTACCTTTTCCTGCAATGCAAACTCCGTCTTTTTCTCCTTTCCGAAGACCTTTCCTCCACTTTTCTCTCTCCTGACAGTTTTCTCCCGGATTTTAATTAAGATGGTACTTTCAACCTTTGCTTCTTCCTCCTCATTTCCACCTAGATGGGAGACGAGTTCTGGTTTTCTCCTAATTTCTCCCAGGTTTTTGCGAGTCTTTTCTCTCGCCGACTTATTTTTTGTTAGATTTCGGATCTTTTCATATCTATCCAAATGAAAATTCATCCAGAGAGCCTTTAAAAAAGCGGCAAACAAGACGTCAGACACATAATTAAACTACGGGTTTCGAAGTTTTGAGAGAGAGTTGGAAAGAAAACACCACAAGATGAATTTAGTGGTCAATAAATATTTGCTTCCCTACTATCAAAGATAAGGAAGCGTTAAATTCGTGCAGTAAATGAAAAAAAAAAATTGATGCCTCCAAAATCAATAAATTTTTTAATAAAATCTAACTGTAAAGGGGAAAAATTCGTACGTGAATTCCCTTGAACTTCAATTCCAATTTCTAGTGGCCCAAAATCGCTCAAATTAAAATATTGTAGAGAAGTTACTTGTTACTAGGAAGATTTGTTGTATCTAAAACAACAGTATTGAAGAAACTTGCGTCTCGCCGCCGAAAGACGAGCAGCCGCTGCTGCGGTCTCGCGGCATTTGTGAAAAGTACGCTGTACCTCGTTTTTACCGCTCATTCCAACATTAAAATCATTTAAAAATTTGACGGTTCTACTTTCCTGCCTTATTAATTTATTGTAAGGAGAAGAAAACTGTTATTGAATTTATGAGTGACGAATCAAGCAGAATGGATTATTATCGTGAAGATTACCGCCTGCGTAACTTTTTTACGAACGTATTGCTAGGAAAATTTCGCCCAGAACGGTTGCAATTTTTTGATTCGCAGCTTCTTGATTTACAGCTCGTCCGTAAAAGAACTCACAAAAAAACTCCAGAAACAGCCGGATAGAGATAAAAATAAAATTTTTTCATTCCCCTGAAAAATCTAAGTAGGTAGGTACAGGAATATAGTTTGACTATTAAAAAAGTTGGGATTAACATCAGAGAGAAAGGAAAATTAGTGCTATTTTCAAAGGTATCCTCAAATTTCAACTTATTTAATGAATTATGGTATTCGCTATAGTCGTTTCATAAAGCATGAATGTGAAAAAGTCGGATTTTAAGTTGCGTGAAAAATAACCACCTATGTCATTGTTGCTAATTAGTTGTAACTACATTATCCAATATTTTCTATTTTCAATTAATAAAATCAATACCTATACAATTTATGTCAGATGGAAGTTGTCACAGAACTCAATTTTGGTACTGGTAGCAAAATAATAAAACACCGATAACATTTCTTGGATTTTCAAAGGTCTATCGAAATGTACATACCTTGTACTTAGGTAGGTAAGTACTTATAATAGAATCGTGGAGGTTTGAAATTTGTGCGAACCGAATAATTACGGCCGTCTAGTGCAAAATTTTCCGAACAATACGTTCGTAAAAAGTTCCGCAGGCGGTAAGTAATCTCCACTACAATAATCCATTCTGCTTGATTCGTCGCTCCAAAACACAAAAATTCAATTGCAAGTTTCTTCTCCTCACAATTTAATGAGGCAGGAAAGTAGAACCGTCAAATTTTGGAATGAGCAGTAAAAACGAGGTACAGCGTACTTTTCACAAATGCCGCTAGACCGCATTAGCGTCTAGCGGTCTTTCGCGGCGAGACGCAAGTTATTGAAGAACGGGTTTTGAATTCATTAAAAGTGTTGAGCTCTGAGTATAAACCTGTTTAGTTTTTACATTGGTGTCAGAAGTGTTCGAAACCAGGCGATCGGATCGTAAGTTAATAAGTTTTGTTATTCTCTATCACACCATATTGAAAATGACATCTTATGAAGGAGAAGAAAGGATGCGAATTTGGAAGAGTAGTTTCGCCAATACCCAGTCGTCGTGGTCAAACACCTTTGAGAGAGAGAGGTGAGTGTGAAGGTTGGCAAAGAGAAGCAGCAGAATTGCGCCGGCATATTAGCACTTTGTTGGAACTTGTCACCCAAATGCAAAGAGATAATTTGGCGAGAACAGAAATCCAAAAATCAATGAAAGTCAAATTAGGGTCATTTGATGGAACGCAAGAATGGAGCGACTATTACTATAAATTTCAAGTGATCAGCCGAGCTAATGCGTGGACGAGTTGTGAGCAAACTACCCAGCTTATAGCGGCACTGCTCTAGACAAGCTCTAGCTATTGTAGCTCGGTTGGGACTCAATGCGAATTGTGACGAGATTGTGTGGTTCAAGCTTTAGAGAGTAGGTACGGCACCAAGGGCCAGGAACATCTGTTCATCCATCAGCTACGAATGAGAAGGCAAGGCATTCAAGAGACCATTGCTGCTTTTGCTGCTGACTTAGAGACACTAGCGTCAAAAGCTTTCACTGGAGCGTCTGCTGCTGTAGTTGACGCAATGACTTTGCAACAGTTTTATGATGGCCTGAGAGATGTCGAATTGAGAAAACTGGTAATAGCGTATCCAATCACTACACTACGAGAAACTGTCAGGTATGCAATTCGAGCAGAGTCCAACCTTATAAGAGCATCTGGGATCTTGGAACGAGCACCTGCAGTTAACGTGGAAGAGGGCATTCCAGAAGTGGTGAAACCAGGGATCGTTTATCAGGCAGTTGGGTTGCAAAAACGCAGGGCGCTTCTGACTGGACTCGCCAATTGGGCTGGTGTTGAATGTTACAGATGTAGAAATACAGGTCACAAGAGTTACCAGTGCTCCGCTCCATGGCCTCGGAATGAGGAACCCAGAAAGAGGAAGGAAAAACAGGGAAGCGCCTGCTTGGAGAGCTCAAAGTCTGCGAAAGATGCTGAGGAGCAGAATGAAACCCTTTTGGGAATAAGAAATAGCTTCACTGCAGTGCTGCAAGGGGAAGTGGCTGGAATCCAAATTATAAACGACAGTGCAAACGAGGCATCTCAGTCAATGAAACAGGACAACATGAGAAGTAAGTTATGGGGATATACCTACCGTTGGGCGAGCACCAACTGAAGGAGTGAGAATGAAACTGAAGGGAACCTCCTACACTCCTACAATACAGCCGGAGAAGATACGCCAGTTGCCAGTGATCACTGCATTGAATAAATGTTGGAAATGTTGCAACAGGAAAAGAACGTTGGACCCAAACGATCCGAGTAGAATCGAGGCAACAAGGTCTGGGTCTACCACCTGAAGACGAGGGTTGGACTGCAGCTGATTTCAGAGATGGTATGGAACTCCGACGATACTGAAAGACTCCACTCTCAGCATTGGAGTTCCACTATCAGCATTGAAGTTTGTTGGTTCAGAAGAGGACGGAGTAGTGTAGAGAAGTTACTTGTTACTAGGAGGATTTGTTGTATCTAAAACAACAGTATTGAAGAACGGGTTTTGAATTCATTAGAAGTGTTGAGCTCTGAGTATAAACCTGTTAAGTTTTTACAATATGTAGCCCTTATGATGGAAAGCTACTGAATGTCGCACTGAATACGAACGGACGGATTCTTTTAAACTCGATTTTTGGTTTCTACGTATTTTGAAACGTAAACCAACAAATCTTGAAAGGGGGGGGGGGGGGGGTTGGTTATTTTTTTCTCGCTCGATTCTAGGTGTGGGGGAATCTCGAGCAAACTCTCTCGTTGGCTTGTAACGGTCAAGAGTTGAGGCGCCAGCCTCCTGTCGTACATCACTTATCTCAGTTGTATAAAGAAGGGCAATTTTAGAAAGGTGTGTGTAAACCAAGTTCACCTGAGAGAGTTGACTCCTCAGTCTAAATTTATGAAGAAAAGTCATGAAACATTCATTAATTAGATGATAAATTATCCTGATCAATCGATCGGTTAGTCCTACAGAGCTATGAATGGTGTCAACAAAGTCTCAAAAAATGTCGCAATTTAGAAGAAACAAACACAAGAAACAAAATCGAAGGATAGTTTTTGAGATAGGG
>WIXP02000188.1:0-21014 GCA_009739505.2 Apolygus lucorum
ATTGTTCGTCATATGTGAGGTGGACAGTGGTTATGTATTTTCATACGTCCATTCCTTTGTTCTATCGGCGGTCTCTTTGAAGTTGAGGCGGACTAAGTACAAAAGAATTTGACTTTCAAAAACGTTTATCAAGTCATATGTGAGGTAGTGATTGGTTCTGGGTTATCTTTATTATATTCCTTTGATCATCGGCGGCTTCTTTGATGTTGAGGCGGTTCATGTACAAAGGAATGTCACTTCCAATATCGTTCGTCAGATGTGAGGTGGACAGTGGTTATGTATTTTCATACGTCCATTCCTTTGTTCTATCGGCGGTCTCTTTGAAGTTGAGGCGGACTAAGTACAAAAGAATTTGACTTTCAAAAACGTTTATCAAGTCATATGTGAGGTAGTGATTGGTTATGGGTTATCATTAGTATATTCCTTTGATTATCGGCGGCTTCTTTGTAGTTGAGGCGGTTCATGAACAAAGGAATATCACTTCCAATGTCGTTCGTCATATGTGAGGTGGACAGTGGTTATGTATTATCATAGGTCCATTCCTTTGTTCTATCGGCGGTCTCTTTGAAGTAGAGGCGGACTAAGTACAAAAGAATTTGACTTTCAAAAACGTTTATCAAGTCATATGTGAGGTAGTGATTGGTTCTGGGTTATCATTAGTTTATTCCTTTGATTATCGGCGGCTTCTTTGATGTTGAGGCGGTTCATGTACAAAGGAATATCACTTCCAATTTCGTTCTTCATATGTGAGTTGGACAGTGGCTATGTATTATCATAGGTCCATTCCTTTGTTCTATCGGCGGTCTCTTTGAAGTTGAGGCGGACTAAGTACAAAAGAATTTGACTTTCGAAAACGTTTATCAAGTCATATGTGAGGTAGTGATTGGTTCTGGGTTATCATTAGTATATTCCTTTGATCATCGGCGGCTTCTTTGATGTTGAGGCGGTTCATGTACAAAGGAATGTCACTTCCAATATCGTTCGTCATATGTGAGGTGGACAGTGGTTATGTATTTTCATACGTCCATTCCTTTGTTCTATCGGCGGTCTCTTTGAAGTTGAGGCGTACTAAGTACAAAAGAATTTGACTTTCAAAAACGTTTATCAAGTCATATGTGAGGTAGTGATTGGTTCTGGGTCATCATTAGTCTATTCCTTTGATTATCGGCGGCTTCTTTGATGTTGAGGCGGTTCATGTACAAAGGAATGTCACTTCCAATATCGTTCGTCATATGTGAGGTGGACAGTGGTTATGTATTTTCATACGTCCATTCCTTTGTTCTATCGGCGGTCTCTTTGATATTGAGTCGGACTGAGTACAAAAGAATTTGACTTGCAATAACGTTTATCAAGTCATTTGTGAGGTGGTGATTGGTTCTGGGTTATCATTAGTCTATTCCTTTGATTATCGGCGGCTTCTTTGATGTTGAGGCGGTTCATGTACAAAGGAATGTCACTTCCAATATCGTTCGTCATATGTGAGGTGGACAGTGGTTATGTATTTTCATACGTCCATTCCTTTGTTCTATCGGCGGTCTCTTTGATATTGAGGCGTACTAAGTACTAAAGAATTTGACTTTCAAAAACGTTTATCAAGTCATATGTGAGGTAGTGATTGGTTCTGGGTCATCATTAGTCTATTCCTTTGATTATCGGCGGCTTCTTTGATGTTGAGGCGGTTCATGTACAAAGAATATCACTTCCAATATCGTTCGTCATATGTGAGGTGGACAGTGGTTATGTATTATCATAGGTCCATTCCTTTGTTCTATCGGCGGTCTCTTTGAAGTTGAGGCGGACTAAGTACAAAAGAATTTGACTTTCGATAACGTTTATCAAGTCATATGTGAGGTAGTGATTGGTTATGGGTTATCATTAGTCCATTCCTTTGATTATCGGCGGCTTCTTTGATGTTGAGGCGGTTCATGTACAAAGGAATGTCACTTCCAATATCGTTCGTCATATGTGAGGTGGACAGTGGTTATGTATTTTCATTCGTTCATTCCTTTGTTCTATCGGCGGTCTCTTTGATATTGAGTCGGACTGAGTACAAAAGAATTTGACTTGCAATAACGTTTATCAAGTCATTTGTGAGGTGGTGATTGGTTCTGGGTTATCATTAGTCTATTCCTTCGATTATCGGCGGCTTCTTTGATGTTGAGGCGGTTCATGTACAAAGGAATGTCACTTCCAATATCGTTCGTCATATGTGAGGTGGACAGTGGTTATGTATTTTCATACGTCCATTCCTTTGTTCTATCGGCGGTCTCTTTGATATTGAGTCGGACTGAGTACAAAAGAATTTGACTTGCAATAACGTTTATCAAGTCATTTGTGAGGTGGTGATTGGTTCTGGGTTATTATTAGTCTATTCCTTTGATTATCGGCGGCTTCTTTGATGTTGAGGCGGTTCATGTACAAAGGAATATCACTTCCAATTTCGTTCTTCAGATGTGAGTTGGACAGTGGTTATGTATTATCATAGGTCCATTCCTTCGTTCTATCGGCGGTCTCTTTGAAGTTGAGGCGGACTAAGTACAAAAGAATTTGACTTTCAATAACGTTTATCAAGTCATATGTGAGGTAGTGATTGGTTATGGGTTATCATTAGTATATTCCTTTGATTATCGGCGGCTTCTTTGTAGTTGAGGCGGTTCATGAACAAAGGAATATCACTTCCAATGTCGTTCGTCATATGTGAGTTGGACAGTGGTTATGTATTATCATAGGTCCATTCCTTTGTTCTATATGCGGTCTCTTTGATATTGAGTCGGACTGAATAAGGATTTGACTTTCAAAAACGTTTATCAAGTCATATGTGAGGTAAAGATTGGTTCTGGGTTGTCATTAGTCTATTCCTTTGATTATCGGCGGCTTCTTTGATGTTGAGGCGGTTCATGTACAAAAGAATATCACTTCCAATATCGTTCGTCCTATGTGAGGTGGACAGTGGTTATGTATTATCATAGGTCCATTCCTTTGTTCTATCGGCGGTCTCTTTGAAGTTGAGGCGGACTAAGTACAAAAGAATTTGACTTTCAATAACGTTTATCAAGTCATATGTGAGGTAGTGATTGGTTATGGGTTATCATTAGTATATTCCTTTGATTATCGGCGGCTTCTTTGTAGTTGAGGCGGTTCATGAACAAAGGAATATCACTTCCAATGTCGTTCGTCATATGTGAGTTGGACAGTGGTTATGTATTATCATAGGTCCATTCCTTTGTTCTATCGGCGGTCTCTTTGAAGTTGAGGCGGACTAAGTACGAAAGAACTTGACTTTCAAAAACGTTTGTCAAGTCATATGTGAGGTAGTGATTGGTTCTGGGTTATCATTAGTATATTCCTTTGATTATCGGCGGCTTCTTTGTAGTTGAGGTGGTTCATGAACAAAGGAATATCACTTCCAATATCGTTCGTCATATGTGAGGTGGACAGTGGTTATGTATTTCCATACGTCCATTCCTTTGTTCTATCGGCGGTCTCTTTGATATTGAGTCGGACTGAGTACAAAAGAATTTGACTTGCAGTAACGTTTATCAAGTCATTTGTGAGGTGGTGATTGGTTCTGGGTTATCATTAGTCTATTCCTTTGATTATCGGCGGCTTCTTTGATGTTGAGGCGGTTCATGTACAAAGGAATGTCACTTCCAATATCGTTCGTCATATGTGAGGTGGACAAAGGTTATGTATTTTCATACGTCCATTCCTTTGTTCTATATGCGGTCTCTTTGATATTGAGTCGGACTGAATAAGGATTTGACTTTCAAAAACGTTTATCAAGTCATATGTGAGGTAAAGATTGGTTCTGGGTTGTCATTAGTCTATTCCTTTGATCATCGGCGGTCTCTTTGAAGTTGAGGCGGACTAAGTACAAAAGAATTAAACTTTCAATAACGTTTATCAAGTCATATGTGAGGTAGTGATTGGTTATGGGTTATCATTAGTATATTCCTTTGATTATCGGCGGCTTCTTTGTAGTTGAGGCGGTTCATGAACAAAGGAATATCACTTCCAATGTCGATCGTCATATGTGAGGTGAACAGTGGTCATGTATTTTCATAGGTCCATTCCTTTGTTCTATCGGCGGTCTCTTTGAAGTTGAGGCGGACTAAGTACAAAAGAATTTGACTTTCAAAAACGTTTATCAAGTCATATGTGAGGTAGTGATTGGTTCTGGGTTATCATTAGTTTATTCCTTTGATTATCGGCGGCTTCTTTGATGTTGAGGCGGTTCATGTACAAAGGAATATCACTTCCAATTTCGTTCTTCATATGTGAGTTGGACAGTGGTTATGTATTATCATAGGTCCATTCCTTTGTTCTATCGGCGGTCTCTTTGAAGTTGAGGCGGACTAAGTACAAAAGAATTTGACTTTCAAAAACGTTTATCAAGTCATATGTGAGGTAGTGATTGGTTCTGGGTTATCTTTATTATATTCCTTTGATCATCGGCGGCTTCTTTGATGTTGAGGCGGTTCATGTACAAAGGAATGTCACTTCCAATATCGTTCGTCATATGTGAGGTGGACAGTGGTTATGTATTTTCATACGTCCATTCCTTTGTTCTATCGGCGGTCTCTTTGAAGTTGAGGCGGACTAAGTACAAAAGAATTTGACTTTCAAAAACGTTTATCAAGTCATATGTGAGGTAGTGATTAGTTATGGGTTATCATTAGTATATTCCTTTAATTATCGGCGGCTTCTTTGTAGTTGAGGCGGTTCATGAACAAAGGAATATCACTTCCAATGTCGTTCGTCATATGTGAGGTGGACAGTGGTTATGTATTTTCATACGTCCATTCCTTTGTTCTATCGGCGGTCTCTTTGATATTGAGTCGGACTGAGTACAAAAGAATTTGACTTGCAATAACGTTTATCAAGTTATTTGTGAGGTGGTGATTGGTTCTGGGTTATCATTAGTCTATTCCTTTGATTATCGGCGGCTTCTTTGATGTTGAGGCGGTTCATGTACAAAGGAATATCACTTCCAATTTCGTTCTTCATATGTGAGTTAGACAGTGGTTATGTATTATCATAGGTCCATTCCTTTGTTCTATCGGCGGTCTCTTTGAAGTTGAGGCGGACTAAGTACAAAAGAATTTGACTTTCAATAACGTTTATCAAGTCATATGTGAGGTAGTGATTGGTTATGGGTTATCATTAGTATATTCCTTTGATTATCGGCGGCTTCTTTGTAGTTGAGGCGGTTCATGAACAAAGGAATATCACTTCCAATGTCGTTCGTCATATGTGAGGTGAACAGTGGTCATGTATTTTCATAGGTCCATTCCTTTGTTCTATCGGCGGTCTCTTTGAAGTTGAGGCGGACTAAGTACAAAAGAATTTGACTTTCAAAAACGTTTATCAAGTCATATGTGAGGTAGTGATTGGTTCTGGGTTATCATTAGTTTATTCCTTTGATTATCGGCGGCTTCTTTGATGTTGAGGCGGTTCATGTACAAAGGAATATCACTTCCAATTTCGTTCTTCATATGTGAGTTGGACAGTGGTTATGTATTATCATAGGTCCATTCCTTTGTTCTATCGGCGGTCTCTTTGAAGTTGAGGCGGACTAAGTACAAAAGAATTTGACTTTCAAAAACGTTTATCAAGTCATATGTGAGGTAGTGATTGGTTCTGGGTTATCTTTATTATATTCCTTTGATCATCGGCGGCTTCTTTGATGTTGAGGCGGTTCATGTACGAAGGAATGTCACTTCCAATATCGTTCGTCATATGTGAGGTGGACAGTGGTTATGTATTTTCATACGTCCATTCCTTTGTTCTATCGGCGGTCTCTTTGAAGTTGAGGCGGACTAAGTACAAAAGAATTTGACTTGCAATAACGTTTATCAAGTCATATGTGAGGTAGTGATTGGTTCTGGGTTATCATTAGTTATATTCCTTTGATTATCGGCGGCTTCTTTGATGTTGAGGCGGTTCATGTACAAAGGAATATCACTTCCAATTTCGTTCTTCATATGTGAGTTGGACAGTGGCTATGTATTATCATAGGTCCATTCCTTTGTTCTATCGGCGGTCTCTTTGAAGTTGAGGCGGACTAAGTTCAAAAGAATTTGACTTTCGAAAACGTTTATCAAGTCATATGTGAGGTAGTGATTGTGTTGTGGACGGATAGCACTGTCACTCTTTCAGGGCGGGAGTCTCGGAAAGGGACGTCACCTAGCTGCTGACGAGGAAGGAATGGAAAGTGGAACACGGACTGAGGAGGGGGGCGGCCCTGTGACGGGAACTGTAGGCCCGTGGTGGATTCACTCGTTGTGTGAGTGACCTGATTAAAGGTTGATTATTTTTCCCACAAGTTTTCCGTGTGTCTTAGTTTTCCTTAAGTCCATAAAGAGCCTAGGAAAAGGGATACAACAACTTGGCGCAGTCTACTACTCGAATTTACAGCTACAATCAGGAAACAACTATCTTCAAGTCGTTTCTTTTGAAGTGGGTAAGTACCTTCCAAGTTCTCTTACCTTTTCTGACTTGTTGATTTCCATTTTATTTTCTGATTGTGGCGCTCCCATATATTTTTTTCTTTTCTTTCTCAAACTTCTTTGTTACCTAAATTAATAATTAACAAGCAACTAGTTATTTCATTTCACTTGACCACGACCGGCGTCTTCGAACCGCGCTCGATGGTGACCTACTTTTAACGCCGACGCCGTTTTTTTTTTTTTTTTTTTTTTTCTCTCGCGATCTTTAGTTGCTCGAGTAATTTATTCATCTTTAATTCATTTATTTTTCTTTTCTCCTACCCGTACGGCCTTTTTCGAATTTTAACGAACACGGACAACAACTGAAAACGGACTGGACCACGTAACAACGGAAACCTGTCACACGTGACTTGAACGTTATCTCTGCTATCTCGTATCACTGATTCCTTATCTTCTTCCTCTTCACCTTTGCATTTATTCGTCCCCGTCCACTCAACGGCGGTCATTGTGTTGGTGGTGTTGTGTTGCTGCGTTTCTTTCCTTGAACTTTTGAACGAGTTTTACCTTGTGGTTTTTTTCTCGTCCCTCACTCCTTTATGTCAACTCTACTACATTACTATTTCATGTAATTTCATTTATATTATCATTATTATTTTTATCTGTTATAATTCATTGTTTGTTTTTTTTCTTCTTTTTCACTCTCCTATTTTTCTTTTGTTTAGTTCACCTTATAGTTCATTTGCACTAATTGTCATGGAGGGTGCAGCACGTTCCCGTCCTTCAGGGTTAGGCCGCATGGTTGATCACTTTGGGGCATTCATGGGGGTTACCAATCGGTCCAAGTCAAGAGGTACCTCTCCCCAATCCCATGGTCTGAATGGACCATCGACTCCACCCCCTCCTGGCTACCCACCTATGCCCGATCAGGGAGACAATGACCTTCCACTGCATCCACTTTCACCACTTTCTCCCCGCTCCAACTTCCACCAGGGCATAGATTTGGATGGAGCTTGTTCAACTCCACGCCCTCACCGAGTGGATCCATTAGTTTTTGCAGGGCTGTCTGGTACCCCTTTAGAGGGGGGATCAGTTGACTACAGAGCCTCTGGGCAGCCCAACCAACCTATGGCGGCAGAGGGGAATGCAGGTGTTGTTGAGGGTGTGCTGACAGTGGTCAGGGACATGCAGTCAAGATTAGGGGCAGTGCTTCAGCTAGTAGCTACGGTCCAATCAGGCCAGGGGGCCCTGCATCAGGAAGTGCAGGCGCTTCGGGAAGAGTTCAGGATAGGTCAAGGCTCCCTTTTGAGGGAGATTGCCACACTGCGTAATGAGGTGCAGTCAAACCACCGGGCTACAACTGACACCCTGAATTTCTTAGGTGATGCTTTGGCTGGTGTCTCTAGCCGGGTTCAGGACTTGCAAGTAGAGGTTAGAGAGATGAGAGATCTGATTGGGGATGACCAACAAGCTCACGCTGAGAGCAACGTGGTTGGTATAGAATCCACTAACCCATTTTTAGATGCCCAAAGGCCAGTGGTGACACCACCCAACCACAGGGGCCCTCCACCCTTGGTGCCGGGTGTACAAGAGGGGGGGAGAGGCCACAGCACTCCAGCTGTCAGGGACAGAAGGGTGACATTTGAAGATGGCATTAACCGGCCTGGGCACATAAGTATTAACACAACAGCACCTGTAACCCACCAAAGTCAGGTTCATGCCCTGGGGCCAGCTAACATTGCAGCCCCATATGAGGCAGCCACCCAGAACATGACCCACCAAACAGACTATCACAGGCAAACCATGTTCTGCACCCCTGGCGACTCCCTTATTAGAGACTCGACAGGAGCGCCAAAGGGTGTAGACTACCTGTTGAAGCTGGCTAGCCAACTCGTCCCTACCTACACTGGCGATAAAGGGAGCGATATCGATGATTTTCTGACGAGACTCCAGCACCTTAGAGGTTGCTGTGAGGCACCAGATCATCTCTGGGTCTTCGTAGCAAAAGCCAGACTGGCAGGCCCAGCACGGGCCCTGATCTACAAGGAGCTTCTGCCTGCTCAAACTGCCACCCTCGAAGCTCTGGAGATTGAACTTCGCCGGAGGTTTGAGGGCATCCATACAAGTGCCTACTACCTGGAGCTAGCAACCCAGGCAAGGCTTAACCAAGGGGAAGCAGTGGAAGCGTTTGGGAGCAGAATCAGGGAGCTTTTAACTAAGGCCTGGGGCGCTAACCATCCATTTATTGAGGTTCATGGGAAAGACTACTTTGCCAAGGGGCTCCCCAAGGAGCAGGCTCGATTCATCTTCCAGGCTAGACCACTGACTCTGGCAGAGGCCATAGCCAAGGCGGTAGACTACCGGGAGGTTGAATTCCTGTTGGGAACTGGAGAGAAAGTAACCTCCTGTCCTCCTAAAGCACCCATTGTCCATACACTTACAATTACAGCTGATGGTAGAGATCCCCAACAAGGGCAGACATCTACTCAGCCACAGAACCTGCCCAGAACACCAACTCCACCCCCTGTCGAGACGGGGAAGCAAAAAACAGGGCAGAATGGGAACTGGAGGAGACCCTCCAGAATGTACTGCCCATTCTGCAACGTGAACCAGCATTGGCCAAGCCAGTGCGATTATCGCCATGATGGTCCCAAGGCAGGCCAAGCTCCCATAAGACAAGATGGGCAAGGCCGCCCAGCCAGCAAGTCCACAAGGAGCCCAACTAATTCTGGGGCCCCAAACGGGAAAGGCGGGCAGAACCCGCCACAAGCATAAATATACAAAGCAACCCAACAACTCTGCGGCGTGTGGTCCAAGTATCACTGGGAGGGGAGCCGCTGTTTGCCGTCAAGGGGAAGGTTGGAACCCACCATGGAACCATCATTGTTGACACAGGGTCAGAAATCACCCTGGTGGATCCCACAATTTGTACTGGCCCATTGGAACCTCTTCATGTGACTATACTGGGAATTGGTGACGCGCCCGTCCAGCCCCTAGGGGTTACCACTGTTCAGGTGGAACTTAATGGGGAGCAACCATTCCCAGTTAGAGCAGCTGTTTGTAGCCTGAACCGCCCTGCTCTCCTTTTACTAGGATGTGACGTCCTGAAGGAGAGAGGAGCTATACTCAACGTTCGGACTCAAACTGTCACATGGGGAGACAAGAGAACACAACAGTCTCATGTACCCCAGGAAGAAGCACGTGCAACTTCCGTCCTTCCGGGGGAGACAAAGACTAAAGCTACATTGTCAACAACGGTTAGAATACCGCCAAATTCAATTGCTCTTCTCTGTCTGCGGCCATGTACTCAAGAAGGTGACCAACACTTCCCCCCAGATGAAACCTCTCAGTTAGCAACGGTTTTCACCCCACAATTTGAAAACTGTGATGGCCTGTTGCTGGCAAGAACGGTAAGCAGCCGACTAAACCCCCTTGCCCTCGCTTTCAACCCTTCCAATGCAGAAGTAGTGCTGCATGAAAATGCATCGTTGGGGGAGGTTGAAGATCTTGACCACACACCCACTGAAGCATCAGAGCGAGGCTTCCAATGCTCCCTAGCCACTATGAACAATGCATCAGACTCCAAAGGGAGCACCACAGTGAGTAACACCAGGATATTGGCATTCCAGGAAGCTGTTGCAGCAAAGCTCCAACACCTTTCCACCAGTGACCAAGGCCTCCTTCTCACTACTTTAACTGAGTACCAGGACATATTCAGCTTTGAGGGGCATGAAATCCTGGGATGCACTGACTTGGTAACTCACTCCATAGACACCGGGACTAGCCCCCCAGTGAGAGCACGGCCCTACAGAGTGGCTCATGCCCAGAAACCCATCCTTCGCCAGTTAGTGAAGGAGCAACTGGACGAGAGTGTTATAAAGGAGTCAAGCAGTGCTTGGTCATCTCCTGTAGTCCTGGTCCCTAAGAAATCTGGATCTGGCCTCCAGTGGAGAATGTGCATTGATTACCGTAGGCTCAACGCAGTTACAAAACCCTCATTCTACCCCCTACCCAGAATTGATGAATACTTGGACAAGCTGGGGGGGTCAAAATACTTCACCACTCTAGATCTGAAGAGTGGCTATTATCAAGTTTCCATGTCTCCAGAGGATGCACCCAAAACCGCTTTTGTAACTGATGAAGGCTGCTATGAGTATACCAGACTCCCATTCGGATTACAGGGAGCCCCAGCAACCTTCCAGCGGCTAGCCATGATGCTTATCAAGCAACTTGGGTCACTGCACGCGCTCGCCTTCCTAGATGACTTGATCCTTTTCCATCCAGACTTCAAGTCACATTCCCAGGACCTTTGCCAAGTATTTCAGGTCTTGAGAAATGCTGGCCTCACCCTTCAGCTATCAAAGTGCCATTTTGCACAACCTGAAGTCCGTTATCTTGGACATATTGTCTCAAGCAAGGGCATCAGGCCAGATAACCAAAAGCTCATGGCAGTATCTGAATTCGCTACACCCTATAACCTCAAACAACTTCGATCATTCTTGGGCTTATGCTCTTATTACCGCCGCTTTGTTGAGAACTTCTCAAAAATAGCAAAGCCCCTGAATGACCTATCGAAGAAGGATGTACAATTCATTTGGACACCAAGGTGCGAGGAAGCCTTCCAAACCCTAAAAGCCAGGCTAGTCTCACCCCCTGTCCTTGCTTATCCAGACCTATCCAAGCCCTTCATCCTGGCAACGGATGGTAGCAAAGAGGGACTGGGATGTGTGCTATCGCAAATGGTTAATGATGAAGAGCACCCAGTGGCCTATGCCTCACGCCGCACGAGCCATGCAGAGGAAAGCTCATATTGTGCAACAGATCTAGAGCTAGCTGCCCTTATTTATGGACTTGATCAATTCCGTCACTACCTGTGGGGTGTTGAGTTCACGGTCATAACTGACCATTCAGCCCTTCGATATCTCAACACCCACAGGGATTTGAATTCAAGGCTTACTCGATGGGCACTAAAGCTTAGTGAGTTCCGATTTACTATAAAACACAAAGCTGGAACTGCCCATATGAATGCAGATGCCCTGTCTAGATGCTACGTTTGTTTCACAGCTGATGCACAGCACTGGCCCACCATCCAAGTGGATGAAATACGGGAGAAGCAGGGAGAGGATGAGCCTACTAAATCCCTAATAGGCAGTTCTGACCTCTACAAAATGTCTTCCAATGGGCTCTTATGCCGGGTTACACCCTCAGGCTGGAAAATAGTTCTACCAACCACTCTGAGGCAACGTATCCTGGAATTGCACCATGACCTACCACAATCAGGCCATGGGGGTACCCAGAAGACATTGAGTAGAGTCAGACAAACATACTGGTGGCCTGGATTAAGAAGGGACGTTACCAACTATGTCAACTCATGCCACGCATGCTCTCAAAGGAAGCACTATGGGCGGAAAGTTGCCCCATTGGGAGAGATGTCAGAACCTTCCACTTGCTTTGACCAGCTGAGTGCTGACATAGTTGGTCCACTACCGCTCACCCCCAGGGGCCATAAGTACATTCTTAGTGTGCTGGACCAGTTCTCAAGACACATCGAGTTCTACCCCTTGGTGAATCAATCTTCCGAGATGGTAGCTCACGCTCTTCTACAACACTTTGGACGCTATGGTGCACCCAAACAGTTGCTCACAGATCAAGGAGCTGATTTTACATCTGAACTCATGCACCACTTTTGCCAATTCTTCAAAGTAAGGCGCATTTGCACAACTGCATACCACCCCATGTCCAATGGTCGAGTGGAACGAATCCACAGGACAATGGCAGACATCTTGTCCCACTATGTCAATAAGGCACAGAATAACTGGGACGAGTGCCTGCCACTGGTACAGATGGTTATTAATTCAAGCGTACACACAGCCACCAAATTCTCGCCCTACGAAGTGGTCTACGGAAGAGTCATGAACCTACCAGCACCCTCTGACATGGACCTGGGGGAAGATGTAGAACCTTACGTCAGCCATGTGGAACAGTTGCGAGCCACTCTGGAAGCACTATGGGAGAGGGTAAGGTTAGCTCAAGAGACATCGGCTAGGAAACAAGGCAATTACTACAACAGGAAAGCCACCAAGACAACTTTCAAGGTAGGGGATAGGGTATACCTGTATAACCCAGCAGTAAAGAAGGGCAGGGTGAGAAAATTCAATAAACCATGGCAGGGACCCTACAGAGTGGTGCAAGTACCTTCAGAACTAAACATAATTTTACATATTAGGGGGAAACAAAAAAGAGTCCATATTAACAGGGTGAAGAGGGCAGTACCTCGCCGCACAGAACTGCTCCCTGATCAGACTAACTCTCCTTACCACTCTCCCTCAAACCAACACACCGCAAGCCCCTTAGCAGCTACACAGGTGCAGACGACAAATGCAGTCCTCCCTGCCTCCCAGCCACCTGATTCGATAATATCTCTGGATCACCAGACGCAACAAACCCCACCCTGTCCCAACACAGACGCCGATTACTCATTGACCAACATACCAGCTCTTCAACGGCAACCCACAATACCTCCTATGACGTATGTAGGGGAAAACAGTTTCTGGTGGGAGAATGAACAACAATCGAGCACACCACTAGTTCCCAACCAACCCCCCCAGGTAGTCTCCCACGACAACCCAACTAACTTACCATATCCTGAATCCACCCCTACAAGCAACCCTACTAAGCGATACGCTACTAGGGGTAAGAAATACAACTACAGGAAGCTAGCTGGCCTGGAAGACAGTTTTGAAACTCCTTGACAACCTTTTTTTAAATTAAAATTAAATTAAATATCACCACAATTTAAAATCTTTTGCAAAATTTAAATTACCTAACCTGAAATGGAATCCGCATTTGGCCATGTACTAATGACTTTTATTTCCAGGTTACACTAGCAGCTCCTCACAATCAACATGATGCCACTGATGAGTATGTTCTTCATACCCCTGGTCCTCGTGACTGGTAGCCGGCCGCACCAGGGGGTGGTATTTGAGAGGGTGGGCGCAGCCATCTTAACAGACTCCAGCTGGAGGTTAGTAGCACACTACAACCTCACTGTCCTACAAGAGCTGGCGACACAGCTTCAAGCAGTGGTTCCCATACTGACTCAAGAGGTAACAAATTCTAATTTCTTCAAGGTGGGCAATGTCGACCCAAGGGCAGACACCAGGGTACTAGGGACAAGGGTGGAAGCCTTCACCAGGGAGTTGGAGTCACTTCAGCACTCCCTAGGTCACCCCACCAACCAAGGCAACAGGCACACTCGCTCCCTGATCCCTATCATTGGAAACCTATATTCGTACTTATTTGGGGTAGCTACTGAGGATGAGGTGCTTGACCTCCAAGAACAAATGGACACAATTACCGAAGGGGGGACCGGACACCATGCAGAGCTACAACTTTCAGTCATTGGAAGTATGGAGGAGCAGATTGCCAATAACACCAAAGCACTGCACTCAATAATTTCTGCACTTAATGGCTCTCAACAAATGGTGCGTGAAGAACTCCAACACTTCAGTACAGAATTGCAACAGTTGTGGGAGTTCTTGGCTTGGACTGAGTCGCGGCGCCGTGTAGAGACTGAGTTAGCAGGAGCTCAACACCAACTGACATTGCTCCATCAGGGCACTGAGGCGGCAGCCCGACGTCAGCTCTCGCCTAGTGTCCTCGATTACAAGGTCCTCCGAGCGGCGCTGTTGCAGGTCCAGACCATTCTCCACAAATCTGGTCGCACACTGCCATTCTCCCCTGATGATGAATACCTGTATGTCTACTATCAGCATGTTCAGGTGGAAGCTGCAGTGTCCAACGACGATTTAATCTTTGTAGTCACAATCCCAATAGTAGAGGAGGCAAGCGAATTCATGCTATACCGTGTCCACTCCCTGCCGGTCTTTGATTCAACAGTACAACAGTGGTTACAATGGGCACGGCTAGCTCCTTATCTAGGGATTGGAAAGAAGGGCCTAGATTTCATGGTGTTGGAGGAAGTACAGTACGGTCGATGCATGTCAACTCAACCAATAATATGTCCAGAGACCTTACCCCTCTTTTCCTCTTCCACACCGAGCTGTGAGCTTGGACTCTACTGGGGAGGCCATGAACACTGTGAAAGGGTCGTCCTTCCACCCCAGAGAGCCCCAGTCTTCAAGCGGGCTGGAAACAATTGGCTCTTCTCAACTGACCTCCCTGCACAGGCTGCAATCCAGTGCAACTCCTCAGTAGCTAATCCCCAAACCCTAGTTACTATTTCAGGCACAGGTTTATTAGAGGGCTATGGCGATTGCGAGGTACAATGTAATGGAGTAAGGATGCTGGGTAAGGTGGTGGGAGAAACCCAGATTTCCCTGTTACAGGTTGATACTCACCAACCATTAATTTCAGCCTTCCAATCTCCCAACATTTCATTGACAACAGCTGCGGAAAAGGCTTTCTTAACAACCAACAACGAGGCCTTGGATAAGCTTGTTGCAGCACTCCCTGACAATAGCGTGGGGATGAGCCTGCAGGCAGCAATCCATACCCTTGAAAAGGACAACGAGCAAAGTAGACTCCATCATAGCCATACCTTTAGGGGATGGATGTCTACGGGCCTCTCATCAGCCTCCCTGCTTGCAGTAACTGTTCTTCTCATCATCTGTTCCGTGTCAAGCATCAGAGCAAGGTAAGGAACAGGATTTCATTCGCCATGGTTTTCCTTTTACACGTAGCCCTAAGATCTTGAACATTTTCCTGCTGACCAATTATGTTTGTTTTTGTTGTCCAATGTTTTTTTTTGCACCCTATCGCAGCTCCCACATTGCAGGGCTACACCGTCTACTAGTCACCAGGCGGTGACTTGATCAACTGTGTGGGGGGAGGGGTAGGCTGTTGGTATACATATATGTCCGTTGTCTGAATTTACCTTGCTTTGCATGCAACCCAGCGGATCCCTTCCTCACCCTATTGTAGATAAACTTCCTCATAAGTGTCTTGTATATGTGTTGTCACCGGTGACCGCAGCTGCGTTAAATTATCTCTATTATTTGTAGGACCCGTATGTTGTGACATAATATATACATTATGTTGTACTATTACCTTTTATTTGTATTATTTTACTATTATTTGTATGACATATATATTATGATATAATATATACATTGTGTTGCACTATTACACAAAAACTTACAGCAGTATTCATTGGTATGTAACAGAAATTTGAATTATTTTTGTGCGTCAGCGCTTTGCATCTATAATTTCATGAATCGATAAGTATAGAACAAATTCACAAGGCTTCAATAAAATAGGTAGCAGGTTTTTAGGTGCAGGTTAACAATAATTGTTAAAAATAATTGAATTGTTGAAAAATTATTGAAAATTGTTGAATAATCAATTTCATCAATGAATTATTCATTGATTAAATTTCTCAATCTTGTCGAACCACCACGTGAGCCATAGGGAACCATTTTGGCCAGCTGTTTCAAAATTTTCTTAGCTTTTCCGTTTCAGGGACCCAGGTAACCGCCCACCTCGTACGATTTCCCTCCTGTAGAAGATGTACATCTACCCCAAACCTACAGTCGGGTGACAGAACTGGAAGAGACAGAACGCCCCCGAGAGTGACAGACATAAGCCCGGAAAAAGCAACAGGATCCACCAGAGCCAACGCCTCCATCACCTATTGCCTCCGCTCAGGACCAATGTGCTGCCACGTCTGACGAGACCCAGTGCCTTGCAGACCCCGAGAATGTGTCCTGGCAGGCAACCACCATGGCAGGCATGAGGCCATACCTGCAAGTCAAGCCGAGGGAGATGTTGTGGACGGATAGCACTGTCACTCTTTCAGGGCGGGAGTCTCGGAAAGGGACGTCACCTAGCTGCTGACGAGGAAGGAATGGAAAGTGGAACACGGACTGAGGAGGGGGGCGGCCCTGTGACGGGAACTGTAGGCCCGTGGTGGATTCACTCGTTGTGTGAGTGACCTGATTAAAGGTTGATTATTTTTCCCACAAGTTTTCCGTGTGTCTTAGTTTTCCTTAAGTCCATAAAGAGCCTAGGAAAAGGGATACAACAATTGGTTCTGGGTTATCATTAGTATATTCCTTTGATCATCGGCGGCTTCTTTGATGTTGAGGCGGTTCATGTACAAAGGAATGTCACTTCCAATATCGTTCGTCATATGTGAGGTGGACAGTGGTTATGTATTTTCATACGTCCATTCCTTTGTTCTATCGGCGGTCTCTTTGAAGTTGAGGCGTACTAAGTACAAAAGAATTTGACTTTCAAAAACGTTTATCAAGTCATATGTGAGGTAGTGATTGGTTCTGGGTCATCATTAGTCTATTCCTTTGATTATCGGCGGCTTCTTTGATGTTGAGGCGGTTCATGTACAAAGGAATGTCACTTTCAATATCGTTCGTCATATGTGAGGTGGACAGTGGTTATGTATTTTCATACGTCCATTCCTTTGTTCTATCGGCGGTCTCTTTGATATTGAGTCGGACTGAGTACAAAAGAATTTGACTTGCAATAACGTTTATCAAGTCATTTGTGAGGTGGTGATTGGTTCTGGGTTATCATTAGTCTATTCCTTTGATTATCGGCGGCTTCTTTGATGTTGAGGCGGTTCATGTACAAAGGAATGTCACTTCCAATATCGTTAGTCATATGTGAGGTGGACAGTGGTTATGTATTTTCATACGTCCATTCCTTTGTTCTATCGGCGGTCTCTTTGATATTGAGGCGTACTAAGTACTAAAGAATTTGACTTTCAAAAACGTTTATCAAGTCATATGTGAGGTAGTGATTGGTTCTGGGTCATCATTAGTCTATTCCTTTGATTATCGGCGGCTTCTTTGATGTTGAGGCGGTTCATGTACAAAAGAATATCACTTCCAATATCGTTCGTCATATGTGAGGTGGACAGTGGTTATGTATTATCATAGGTCCATTCCTTTGTTCTATCGGCGGTCTCTTTGAAGTTGAGGCGGACTAAGTACAAAAGAATTTGACTTTCAATAACGTTTATCAAGTCATATGTGAGGTAGTGATTGGTTATGGGTTATCATTAGTCCATTCCTTTGATTATCGGCGGCTTCTTTGATGTTGAGGCGGTTCATGTACAAAGGAATGTCACTTCCAATATCGTTCGTCATATGTGAGGTGGACAGTGGTTATGTATTTTCATACGTTCATTCCTTTGTTCTATCGGCGGTCTCTTTGATATTGAGTCGGACTGAGTACAAAAGAATTTGACTTGCAATAACGTTTATCAAGTCATTTGTGAGGTGGTGATTGGTTCTGGGTTATCATTAGTCTATTCCTTCGATTATCGGCGGCTTCTTTGATGTTGAGGCGGTTCATGTACAAAGGAATGTCACTTCCAATATCGTTCGTCATATGTGAGGTGGACAGTGGTTATGTATTTTCATACGTCCATTCCTTTGTTCTATCGGCGGTCTCTTTGATATTGAGTCGGACTGAGTACAAAAGAATTTGACTTGCAATAACGTTTATCAAGTCATTTGTGAGGTGATGATTGGTTCTGGGTTATTATTAGTCTATTCCTTTGATTATCGGCGGCTTCTTTGATGTTGAGGCGGTTCATGTACAAAGGAATATCACTTCCAATTCCGTTCTTCAGATGTGAGTTGGACAGTGGTTATGTATTATCATAGGTCCATTCCTTCGTTCTATCGGCGGTCTCTTTGAAGTTGAGGCGAACTAAGTACAAAAGAATTTGACTTTCAATAACGTTTATCAAGTCATATGTGAGGTAGTGATTGGTTATGGGTTATCATTAGTATATTCCTTTGATTATCGGCGGCTTCTTTGTAGTTGAGGCGGTTCATGAACAAAGGAATATCACTTCCAATGTCGTTCGTCATATGTGAGTTGGACAGTGGTTATGTATTATCATAGGTCCATTCCTTTGTTCTATATGCGGTCTCTTTGATATTGAGTCGGACTGAATAAGGATTTGACTTTCAAAAACGTTTATCAAGTCATATGTGAGGTAAAGATTGGTTCTGGGTTGTCATTAGTCTATTCCTTTGATTATCAGCGGCTTCTTTGATGTTGAGGCGGTTCATGTAGAAAAGAATATCACTTCCAATATCGTTCGTCCTATGTGAGGTGGACAGTGGTTATGTATTATCATAGGTCCATTCCTTTGTTCTATCGGCGGTCTCTTTGAAGTTGAGGCGGACTAAGTACAAAAGAATTTGACTTTCAATAACGTTTATCAAGTCATATGTGAGGTAGTGATTGATTCTGGGTTGTCATTAGTCTATTCCTTTGATTATCGGCGGCTTCTTTGATGTTGAGGCGGTTCATGTACAAAAGAATATCACTTCCAATATCGTTCGTCATATGTGAGGTGGACAGTGGTTATGTATTATCATAGGTCCATTCCTTTGTTCTATCGGCGGTCTCTTTGAATTTTAGGCGGACTAAGTACAAAAGAATTTGACTTTCAATAACGTTTATCAAGTCATATGTGAGGTAGTGATTGGTTCTGGGTTGTCATTAGTCTATTCCTTTGATTATCGGCGGCTTCTTTGATGTTGAGGCGGTTCATGTACAAAGGAATGTCACTTCCAATATCGTTCGTCATATGTGAGGTGGACAGTGGTTATGTATTTTCATACGTCCATTCCTTTGTTCTATCGGCGGTCTCTTTGATATTGAGTCGGACTGAGTACAAAAGAATTTGACTTGCAATAACGTTTATCAAGTTATTTGTGAGGTGGTGATTGGTTCTGGGTTATCATTAGTCTATTCCTTTGATTATCGGCGGCTTCTTTGATGTTGAGGCGGTTCATGTACAAAGGAATATCACTTCCAATTTCGTTCTTCATATGTGAGTTAGACAGTGGTTATGTATTATCATAGGTCCATTCCTTTGTTCTATCGGCGGTCTCTTTAAAGTTGAGGCGGACTAAGTACAAAAGAATTTGACTTTCAATAACGTTTATCAAGTCATATGTGAGGTAGTGATTGGTTCTGGGTTATCATTAGTATATTCCTTTGATTATCGGCGGCTTCTTTGTAGTTGAGGCGGTTCATGAACAAAGGAATATCACTTCCAATGTCGTTCGTCATATGTTAGGTGAACAGTGGTTATGTATTTTCATAGGTCCATTCCTTCGTTCTATCGGCGGTCTCTTTGAAGTTGAGGCGGACTAAGTACAAAAGAATTTGACTTGCAATAACGTTTATCAAGTTATTTGTGAGGTGGTGATTGGTTCTGGGTTATCATTAGTCTATTCCTTTGATTATCGGCGGCTTCTTTGATGTTGAGGCGGTTCATGTACAAAGGAATATCACTTCCAATTTCGTTCTTCATATGTGAGTTAGACAGTGGTTATGTATTATCATAGGTCCATTCCTTTGTTCTATCGGCGGTCTCTTTGAAGTTGAGGCGGACTAAGTACAAAAGAATTTGACTTTCAATAACGTTTATCAAGTCATATGTGAGGTAGTGATTGGTTATGGGTTATCATTAGTATATTCCTTTGATTATCGGCGGCTTCTTTGTAGTTGAGGCGGTTCATGAACAAAGGAATATCACTTCCAATGTCGTTCGTCATATGTTAGGTGAACAGTGGTCATGTATTTTCATAGGTCCATTCCTTTGTTCTATCGGCGGTCTCTTTGAAGTTGAGGCGGACTAAGTACAAAAGAATTTGACTTTCAAAAACGTTTATCAAGTCATATGTGAGGTAGTGATTGGTTCTGGGTTATCATTAGTTTATTCCTTTGATTATCGGCGGCTTCTTTGATGTTGAGGCGGTTCATGTACAAAGGAATATCACTTCCAATTTCGTTCTTCATATGTGAGTTGGACAGTGGTTATGTATTATCATAGGTCCATTCCTTTGTTCTATCGGCGGTCTCTTTGAAGTTGAGGCGGACTAAGTACAAAAGAATTTGACTTTCAAAAACGTTTATCAAGTCATATGTGAGGTAGTGATTGGTTCTGGGTTATCTTTATTATATTCCTTTGATCATCGGCGGCTTCTTTGATGTTGAGGCGGTTCATGTACGAAGGAATGTCACTTCCAATATTGTTCGTCATATGTGAGGTGGACAGTGGTTATGTATTTTCATACGTCCATTCCTTTGTTCTATCGGCGGTCTCTTGAAGTTGAGGCGGACTAAGTACAAAAGAATTTGACTTTCAAAACGTTTATCAAGTCATATGTGAGGTAGTGATTGGTTATGGGGTTATCCTTTATTATATTCCTTTGATTCATCGGCGGCTTCTTGATGTTGAGGCGGGTTCATGTACAAGGAATGTCACTTCCAATATCGTTCGTCAGATGTGAGGTGGACAGTGGTTATGTCATTATCATACGGTCATTCCTTTGTTCTATCGGCGGTCTCTTTGAAGTTGAGGCCGGACTAAGTACAAAGAATTTGACTTTCAAAAACGTTTATTCAAGTCATATGTGAGGTAGTGATGGGTTATGGGTAATCATTAGTATATTCCTTTGATTATCGGCGGCTTCTTTGTAGTTGAGGGCGGTTCATGAACAAAGGAATATCACTACCAATGTCGTTCGTCATATGTGAGGTGGACAGTGGTTATGTATT
>WIXP02000189.1:0-10774 GCA_009739505.2 Apolygus lucorum
TTTGTACTCAGTCCGACTCAATATCAAAGAGACCGCCGATAGAACAAAAGGAATGGACGTATGAAAATACATAACCACTGTCCACCTCACCATATGACGAACGATGTGGAAAGTGACATTCCTTTGTACATGAACCGCCTCTAACATCAAAGAAGCCGCCGATGATCAAAGGAATAGACTATGATAACCCAGAACCAATCACACCTCACAATGACTTGATAAACGTTATTGCAAGTCAAATTCTTTTGTACTCAGTCCGACCAATATCAAAGAGACGCCGATAGAACAAAGGAATGGACGTATGAAAAATACATAACCACTGTCCACCTCACATATGACGAACGACATTGGAAGTATATTCCTTTGTTCATGAACCGCCTCAACTACAAGAAGCGCCGATAATCAAAGGAATAGACTAATTGATAACCCCAGAACCAATCACTACCTCCACATATGACTTGATAAACGTTATTGAAAGTCAATTCTTTGTACTTAGTCCGCCTCAACTTCAAAGAGACCGCCGATAGAACAAAGGAATGGACCTATGATAATACATAACCACTGTCCAACTCACATATGACGAACGAAATTGGAAGTGATATTCCTTTGTACATGAACCGCCTCAACATCAAAGAAGCCGCCGATAATCAAAGGAATAGACTAATGATAACCCAGAACCAATCACCACCTCACAAATGACTTGATAAACGTTATTGCAAGTCAAATTCTTTTGTACTCAGTCCGACTCAATATCAAAGAGACCGCCGATAGAACAAAGGAATGGACGTATGAAAATACATAACCACTGTCCACCTCACATATGACGAACGATGTTGGAAGTGACATTCCTTTGTACATGAACCGCCTCAACATCAAAGAAGCCGCCGATGATCAAAGGAATAGACTATTGATAACCCAGAACCAATCACCACCTCACAAATGACTTGATAAACGTTATTGCAAGTCAAATTCTTTTGTACTCAGTCCGACTCAATATCAAAGAGACCGCCGATAGAACAAAGGAATGGACGTATGAAAATACATAACCACTGTCCTCCTCACATATGACGAACGACATTGGAAGTGATATTCCTTTGTTCATGAACCGCCTCAACTACAAAGAAGCCGCCGATAATCAAAGGAATATACTAATGATAACCCATAACCAATCACTACCTCAGATATGACTTGATAAACGTTATTGAAAGTCAAATTCTTTTGTACTTAGTCCGCCTCAACTTCAAAGAGACCGCCGATAGAACAAAGGAATGGACCTATGATAATACATAACCACTGTTCACCTCACATATGACGAACGACATTGGAAGTGATATTCCTTTGTTCATGAACCGCCTCAACTACAAAGAAGCCGCCGATAATCAAAGGAATATACTAATGATAACCCAGAACCAATCACTACCTCACATATGACTTGATAAACGTTTTTGAAAGTCAAATTCTTTTGTACTTAGTCCGCCTCAACTTCAAAGAGACCGCCGATAGAACAAAGGAATGGACCTATGATAATACATAACCACTGTCCAACTCACATATGAAGAACGAAATTGGAAGTGATATTCCTTTGTACATGAACCGCCTCAACATCAAAGAAGCCGCCGATAATCAAAGGAATAGACTAATGATAACCCAGAACCAATCACTACCTCACATATGACTTGATAAACGTTATTGAAAGTCAAATTCTTTTGTACTTAGTCCGCCTCAACTTCAAAGAGACCGCCGATAGAACAAAGGAATGGACCTATGATAATACATAACCACTGTCCACCTCACATATGACGAACGACATTGGAAGTGATATTCCTTTGTACATGAACCGCCTCAACTACAAAGAAGCCGCCGATAATCAAAGGAATATACTAATGATAACCCAGAACCAATCACTACCTCACATATGACTTGATAAACGTTATTGAAAGTCAAATTCTTTTGTACTTAGTCCGCCTCAACTTCAAAGAGACCGCCGATAGAACAAAGGAATGGACCTATGATAATACATAACCACTGTCCAACTCACATATGACGAACGAAATTGGAAGTGATATTCCTTTGTACATGAACCGCCTCAACATCAAAGAAGCCGCCGATAATCAAAGGAATAGACTAATGATAACCCAGAACCAATCACCACCTCACAAATGACTTGATAAACGTTATTGCAAGTCAAATTCTTTTGTACTCAGTCCGACTCAATATCAAAGAGACCGCCGATAGAACAAAGGAATGGACGTATGAAATACATAACCACTGTCCACCTCACATATGACGAACGAATTGGAAGTGACTATTCCTTTGTACATGAACCGCCTCAACATCAAAGAAGCCGCCGATAATCAAAGGAATAGACTAATGATAACCCAGAACCAATCACCACCTCACAAATGACTTGATAAACGTTATTGCAAGTCAAATTCTTTTGTACTCAGTCCGACTCAATATCAAAGAGACCGCCGATAGAACAAAGGAATGGACGTATGAAATACATAACCACTGTCCACCTCACATATGACGAACGACATTGGAAGTGATATTCCTTTGTTCATGAACCGCCTCAACTACAAAGAAGCCGCCGATAATCAAAGGAATATACTAATGATAACCCATAACCAATCACTACCTCACATATGACTTGATAAACGTTATTGAAAGTCAAATTCTTTTGTACTTAGTCCGCCTCAACTTCAAAGAGACCGCCGATAGAACAAAGGAATGGACCTATGATAATACATAACCACTGTCCAACTCACATATGAAGAACGAAATTGGAAGTGATATTCCTTTGTACATGAACCGCCTCAACATCAAAGAAGCCGCCGATAATCAAAGGAATAGACTAATGATAACCCAGAACCAATCACCACCTCACAAATGACTTGATAAACGTTATTGCAAGTCAAATTCTTTTGTACTCAGTCCGACTCAATATCAAAGAGACCGCCGATAGAACAAAGGAATGGACGTATGAAAATACATAACCACTGTCCACCTCACATATGACGAACGATGTTGGAAGTGACATTCCTTTGTACATGAACCGCCTCAACATCAAAGAAGCCGCCGATGATCAAAGGAATAGACTATTGATAACCCAGAACCAATCACCACCTCACAAATGACTTGATAAACGTTATTGCAAGTCAAATTCTTTTGTACTCAGTCCGACTCAATATCAAAGAGACCGCCGATAGAACAAAGGAATGGACGTATGAAAATACATAACCACTGTCCTCCTCACATATGACGAACGACATTGGAAGTGATATTCCTTTGTTCATGAACCGCCTCAACTACAAAGAAGCCGCCGATAATCAAAGGAATATACTAATGATAACCCATAACCAATCACTACCTCAGATATGACTTGATAAACGTTATTGAAAGTCAAATTCTTTTGTACTTAGTCCGCCTCAACTTCAAAGAGACCGCCGATAGAACAAAGGAATGGACCTATGATAATACATAACCACTGTTCACCTCACATATGACGAACGACATTGGAAGTGATATTCCTTTGTTCATGAACCGCCTCAACTACAAAGAAGCCGCCGATAATCAAAGGAATATACTAATGATAACCCAGAACCAATCACTACCTCACATATGACTTGATAAACGTTTTTGAAAGTCAAATTCTTTTGTACTTAGTCCGCCTCAACTTCAAAGAGACCGCCGATAGAACAAAGGAATGGACCTATGATAATACATAACCACTGTCCAACTCACATATGAAGAACGAAATTGGAAGTGATATTCCTTTGTACATGAACCGCCTCAACATCAAAGAAGCCGCCGATAATCAAAGGAATAGACTAATGATAACCCAGAACCAATCACTACCTCACATATGACTTGATAAACGTTTTAGAAAGTAAAATTCTTTTGTACTTAGTCCGCCTCAACTTCAAAGAGACCGCCGATAGAACAAAGGAATGGACCTATGATAATACATAACCACTGTTCACCTCACATATGACGAACGACATTGGAAGTGATATTCCTTTGTTCATGAACCGCCTCAACTACAAAGAAGCCGCCGATAATCAAAGGAATATACTAATGATAACCCATAACCAATCACTACCTCACATATGACTTGATAAACGTTATTGAAAGTCAAATTCTTTTGTACTTAGTCCGCCTCAACTTCAAAGAGACCGCCGATAGAACAAAGGAATGGACCTATGATAATACATAACCACTGTCCACCTCACATATGAAGAACGAAATTGGAAGTGATATTCCTTTGTACATGAACCGCCTCAACATCAAAGAAGCCGCCGATAATCAAAGGAATAGACTAATGATAACCCAGAACCAATCACCACCTCACAAATGACTTGATAAACGTTATTGCAAGTCAAATTCTTTTGTACTCAGTCCGACTCAATATCAAAGAGACCGCCGATAGAACAAAGGAATGGACGTATGAAAATACATAACCACTGTCCACCTCACATATGACGAACGATGTTGGAAGTCACATTCCTTTGTACATGAACCGCCTCAACATCAAAGAAAACCGCCGATGATCAAAGGAATAGACTATTGATAACCCAGAACCAATCACCACCTCACAAATGACTGTACATGTACATGTACATGTACATGTAGGAAATTGAAAGTGGACTGTATAAAATGAATGTATGAAATGTTTCATTACGGAAAGTTTGACATCGTAAAAAACGGGGGTGAACGGAAAAACTAGAATAACCTCCTAGGAGGGTTGATCACAGAACAGTAAAATAATGGAGGAAATGACGCTCGCAGCGATTAGGCGGTTGCGGCAAGAACCTGAACTAATTCAAACTTATTATGAGCCTGAACATACCGCCCCTCTTGAACAAGTTAAGTTCAACAGAATTTAGTTTTTTTTTTTTTTTTTAATACAAATTTTCTAATTTACAATTTTACAATTCAAAAAATACCAATTTTTACAATGCAATTTTTCAAGTACAAATCTTTTCCCCCTCATCTCAATCTACAAAATTCCAATAATGATTTACAACAAGTACGTGAATTAGATAGTTAAAACATTAAGTAAAATCAGACTTCAGATAGATCTTGCTCATTGAGCATGGGTAGTGGGCAGATCTTGGAGATGTTTCTTTTGTAGGTTCCAGAAGTAGTCTTCACAGTAACGACTCTAATGAGTCCGTCTGATCCAGGATGGGTTTCTAGGATTCGTCCAAGAGGCCACTTGAGAGGCGGAAGATCTTCACCCTTGACTAGTACCAGTTGACCAGGTTTCAAATTAGGCATTTTCTTCAGGTTTTTCGCTCGTACTTGTAAATCAGAGAGGTACTCTTTGGCGAATCTTGACCAGAATGTCTGGAACATTTGTTGTACCCGATGCCATCGTGTCAGAGATTGCAGTCTTACATCTTGGAGATCAGGTTGGGGTAAAGCATTCAATGCATCTCCAATAATAAAATGGCCAGGAGTTAGAGGAGACAAATCATTGGGATCTGAATTTAACGCAGTAAGAGGACGGGAATTTAAACAGCTTTCTACCATTGCCATATAAGTGTACGTCTCTTCATATGTATAGATTTGGTCACCACAAATTCGCCTGTAGTGGTACTTGAAGGACTGAACTGCTCTTTCCCAAAGGCCACCAAATTCGGGTGAATAAGGGGGAATGAACTTCCATTCCATGTTTTCTGGAGCCAGGTAGGCAGCAATACTCTTGTCTTGAGTTACTTTCAAGAATTCTTGATGAAGTATTCGCTTTGCTCCAGTGAAATTAGTCCCATTGTCCGAGATTAGGAGTTGAGGTTTTCCTCTGCGAGCCACGAATCGAGATAGTGCAGCTATGAACGACTGTGCTGATAAATCTCCAACCAATTCGATGTGGATCGCTTTGACTGCTAAACACACGAATATAGCAATATAAGCCTTCACTGACTTAGCGTTTCGTAAACTGCTAGTTTTGACATTGATAGGTCCACAGTAGTCAACTCCAGTATTCCAAAATGGACGAGTAGTATGCAGACGCTCTTGAGGCAAATCTCCCATCAATTGAGAATTTGTTTTAGGTTTATTTCTATAGCACACAATACATGATTGAGTTACCCCTCTAGCAAGATTTCTACCATTCAATGGCCAGAATCGTTGACGAATAGTTGCCAGAAGAAGTTGTGGTGCTGCGTGAAGTTGACGTCTGTGTTCTTCAGCCATCAATAATTTAGTAACAGGGTGACTTCCTGGCAAAAGGATTTGATGCTTCTGATCGTATGGTAGTGGTGCCTTTTGAATCCTACCACCAACCCTCAGAAGACCAACCTTGTCTATGAATGGATTCAAACACCTCAGACTACTCTTGCAGTGGACTTCTCCATTACGTTCCAGATTCTTCAAATCATCAGGAAACGATTCCAGTTGTACCAACAAAATGCAAGACGTTTCAGCATCGCGGTATTCCTTACAGGATATCAATCGTGGTACTTCTTTGATTTTACCTAGTCTCAGTTTGATGAATCGCTTGATGAAAATTATCACACGGATGATTTTTGAGAATGAAGAAAATCTATCCCAGCTTATGAGTGGTGTCTTTAATAGTGAAACGAGAGTATTGGAACGCCGTTCCTCGTTTATTTCTTTGAACATTGGTTGGGTTGGCCAGTCAACTGAATTTTGGGTTAACCAAGGGGGTCCTTCCCACCACAAATCATCATGAAGAATATCAGACGAATCCAATCCCCTAGAAACCTTGTCTGCAGGGTTGTCATTTGTCCCAACATGTCGCCATTGACACCCAATAGTCAAATCATGAATTTCGCTCACTCTGTTCGAGACGAAAGTTTTCCATTTAGCTGATGGAGAATTTATCCATGCTAACACGATGGTCGAATCAGACCACAGGATCGTGCGGGAAAATTCCAAGTGAAAAGAATTTTTTACCTTCTCGTATAGTTTAGATAAGAGCAAGGCTCCGCATAACTCCAATCGTGGAAGGCTTAATTTCTTCACAGGGGCCACTCGGGATTTCGATATTAATAATTTACAATAATTTTGGTCTTGTTCGGGTATTATGGTGCGAATATAAATAACAGCTCCATAGGCTTGTTCAGAGGAGTCACAAAAACCATGTAATTCATAAACGGAATGGTCACTTTTGAGTACCTGGCGGGAAATACGAAGAGATTCGAGCACCTGAAGGTCTTCTCTGAACAGTTTCCATTCATTTTGATCTTCTTTCTTGAGGTGTTCATCCCAATCAAGTTTTTGAGACCAGAGAGATTGTAGAAATATTTTTGCCTTGACAATCACTGGACCAATCAGACCCAATGGGTCAAATATTCTAGCAGTATCAGATAGAACCATTCTTTTAGTAATTTGATCACTACATTTACCAAGTCTGACTGAAAACTTGAAGTGATCCTCTGTAGGGTTCCACCAGAGACCAAGAGTTTTTATGGATATATCCTTGTCATCTGGCACATATTTAGCTTCTTGTTTCTCCTTAGGAATGCTGGCTAGTAAAATAGGTTCGTTTGAACACCATTTATGTAGTTCCATGCCCGCTCGCTCTAGGATAGAGATAATGCCAATCTTAGTTTGCTCTAGGATATCCAAATCATCATGCCCTCCAAGGTAGTCGTCCATGAAGAAATCCTGATTTATTGCAACGGCAGCGTTTGGGAATTCATCACAAGCTTCTTCAGCTGCTCGTTGAAGACATCTTGTGGCAAGAAATGAAGCAGGAGTTAGTACCATACGTCACAGTGTTTAGACAAAACTCTTGAAGTGGTTGATCTGCACTTTGTCTCCACAAGATTCTTTGGAGATGTTTGTCGTCTTCATGTACCTTTATTTGTCTAGTACATTTTTGTGATGTCAGCAGTAAGCACAAACTTGTGTTTTCTGAATCTGATAATAATAGAAATTAGGTCTTCCTGAATAGTTGGACCATTCATCAGAGTTTCATTCAGTGAAATTCCGCTAGAGGTCTTCGCTGAGCCATCAAACACTACTCTTAGCTTTGTAGTGGAACTATCAGCGTTGGTGACACAGTGGTGAGGCAGGTAGTAGCTAGTCTTGCCGAGATCCTCAATTTTAACCGGTTCCATGTGACCAAGCTTGGAATATTCATCCATGAACTCTGCATACAAAGTTTTCAACTGAGGGAGTTTGTCCAATCTTTTTTCCAAGTTTAGGAATCGCTTACAAGCAGAAAACTTGGATTCACCAAGTTTGACGAATTTCTCATTTTTAGGCAGCTGCACTATGAAACGACCAGTTTCATCTCGTTTGGTTGTTTCAGTGAAAAGTTTTTCACATGCCTTTTCTTCAGGTGTGTAGCGAGTCTGTAGAAATCCCTCTTCTACCTCCCAGAACTTTCTCAGACCCTCATCCAATGAGGTGCAGCTGCTGACACTCAACATTGAAATCGAATTTGCTCCCTTGGTACCCTTCATCTTACCTCCTACGACCCAACCAAATAAGGTATGTTGTATCCTTGGCATATCTTTTCCAAGTGATCTTTGTTCTCCCTTCAATATGCTGAAAAATAGCTCAGCGCCTATCAACATATCGATTTTCTGGGGCTTAGCAAACTCGGGGTCAGCCAGAAACAAGTCAGGAGGAATATTCCACTTGGATGTGTCAAGTGGGCTTTCAGGTACCGGTAGAGTAATTTTGGGAATGACCAAAAATTCTAAGTTGGCTTCATATGGCTCATATCTTGATTTGATAGAGCAACTCATCGAAAATTTTAGTGATTCAGCTAACCCGCCCCCAATTCCACACACTGAATGATTGGTGGAATTCAACGGAAAGCCAAGTAGTTTAGCTGTTGCGCTGCTTACAAAATTTGACTGACTACCACTGTCCAACAAAATTCGGCATGGTATAATTGTTCCATCAGGTTTTCTGATGTGCACGATTGCAGTGGACAGCAAAACTCTAGCTCTAGTGGCTGTATTTGGAGCGAGTGCACAATTTGATGTTGAACTATTACCACCATGTGATTGATCATCGGAATGTAGCAGCGAATTGTGAGCTTTGGAACAAATGCGACAAGCATATTTCGGGCATTTGTCAGCATCTGAGTGAGGAATTAAACACATCTCACACAATCCGAGTTTCACTACCTCTTCTTTCCGGTTGGGAACCGAAAGTGCTTTGAATAACCTACAAAAGTAGATTTTATGAGATTTTTGGCAGAAACTACACTTTAAGGAGTGTCCCGATGTTTTTTCTTGGTTAGGACTATTTTGAGTACTATTCAAAGCTTTGAATTTTTGACCCGACTGTAGTTTTACAACTGGCGTTTTTTCTTCGTCCAGAGTTTCCAAAACATCTACTCTTTCTTGTAAGAACGTTATGAACTTAGCAAGGGTAGGTAATTCAGACTTTTTTCCCTTTTGTTCCCATCGTTGACGAGATTGGGAGTCAAGTTTTTTGACCAAAATATGGATCAAAATTGCATCCCAATGCTCAGTAGGCAACCCAAGCGATTTCAAACAGCGCAAATTCGAAGATAGGATGTCTAACATGTTTTGCAGCTTGATGGGAATTGACTTCTCCACTTTTTCACAATCGATGATTGCCTTGATATGTGAGGCAACAGCTCGTCGTTTGTTGCCGAATCTTTCATCGAGAGTGTCCCAAGCTAACTTGTAATTATCGTTCGTGACTTCCATGCCCTTGAGGACCGCATTTGCATCGCCCTTCAGGCATCCCTTCAAATAGCGAAATCTCTGTACAGGTACCAAGTCGTCCCTAGAATCAATAATGGACTTGAATTCCTCCTTGAAAGACTGAAACTCGTCGTACTTCCCACTAAAACTTGGAAGATTGAGATCAGGTAGTTTTATACTTGTTTCCCCGTGAGACGAGACAGCATCGACTTCTTGGATCTTTAAAAGAGTCCTAGCTTTACTTACAAACTCGCAAAAATCATCTTCAAACTGAGAACGAATGTCAATTGGTTCTTGGGGATTAAAATATTCTATCTCCGTTTGAACTTCGTCAAATTCTGCCCAAAGTGGTTCGATTTTTTCCAATTTGACTCGAACTAAATTCAAATCTGGGGGATTTTCATCAACAGCCTGAACGGCAATGAAACTACCGAATCGGGCAAGCGAATTTGAAATTACTTCCCGCTTGTGGATTGCCCGTTTCATTCCTTCCCCTTTTTGATCTTTGGGCATTTTGTGAAATGAAAAAGTTTCAAACAACAAGGAATTTGTGAAATAGATCGGGAAAGTCGTGCGTAGGTAGGCAGTTAGCCGAATGGTCGAAAAACAAATGCATGCGAGGACGTACCTTTCGTGTGTGGTAGGTACCTGTTTCTACGATCGACTCGGAAGATTCCTCGTGAAATTGAAGTCCGTGCGAAACACAATATTGGCCGGAAGACGATTATCTTCGCTCCTGGTTCGATCGGAAAACAGTTTTTGCCGAAATCGGAGTTGAAATTTTCAGGCGAAGTCGCGATCTTTTTAGAGATGCCGAATCTTCGAAACTGACTTCTAACTCACACTGATAACTTATTCGGCCGTAAGGACCATTATGTACGAGCTGTACATGTAGGAAATTGAAAGTGGACTGTATAAAATGAATGTATGAAATGTTTTATTACGGAAAGTTGAACATCGTAAAAAACGGGGGATGAACGGAAAAACTAGAATAACCTCCTAGGAGGGTTGGTCACAGAATAGTAAAGTAATGGAGGAAATGGCGCTCGCAGCGATTAGGCGGTTGCGGAAAGAACAAGAACTAATTCAAACTAATTATGAGCCTGAACACC